>JAUUEB010385646.1:0-12257 GCA_032362205.1 Clione limacina
ATGTGTATGTTTGTTTGTATTCTCGTTAGTTGTCTGATTTTACTGATATGTTAAGCGGTTTGAGACACTGTTTTCTTTTTGATGTAATTTCTTTCGTTTATCAAAGATAAAAAAGTTATATAATGTGTTAATTATTATCAACTGAAGATCGAGGTTTATAAATAGTATTCAATGTTATAATAACTAAGATATTATCTCATTACTGTCCTGGTACATTGTTTCGATTTAGTCTTATATTTGAATATAAGTGTTAATAAAGGCTACATCGAAAATATACTTGTGAAAAAAACCCCATAAAGATGCGACTAGAATGAGAGGGGTAAGTGCTTCTTGTTGAATTACAAAAGTACTTGCCACTATTTAAAAATAAAAGACAAGAACATCGTTTGCATCTTCAAGATATTTAACATATTTGTTAGGATAAAGATCTCAAATCGTAACGCTTGACAATTAAATATTCATAATATCTGTGTCAGGGAAGCGTATTGTTCAGCAGCTGTTTAAGATAAACCTAAAAAATAATTGGAACTTCCAATGTATATTAAGGAAACCTTAAAATGTAGACGAGATTTAAGTCATAATAGTTGAAAAAAAGCCATGCACTGCTCAGTGTTATCACACTTCTAGATTAATAGCATGTATAAGATGTCATTGGGCTGTTAACAAGCAAAATATTATGTAATTATATCAAGAAGATATTAGAGGTTATATAACTTAGCAGGCCAATAACCAATTGAAATCGAGATATTCTAGCGAACTAGGGTAATACTCAAACCGGAACAACAAAACATGCGAGGTTTACGGGGCGTGATAGTTCAGTGTGTGAGAGCGACGTTATATCACCAATAAAACTGCGGGTTCATGGTCTCGACTCGATAATTTTTGTGTTTAAAAACTCAGTGTAGAAAAAAGTAGCTAACCTATTCAGGCCAAGCGGAAGTAAAGGCGCGTGGAAAGCAATGGAAACCTACCACATTATGCGTTATAACTAGTACAATCAGGACTCTTACTCCTGATTCCCCTACGCTTGAACACGAGCACGGGACAAAACTTTAATTTTTAAACAGGTCTAGTTTTGAAGTTTTAAAGCAAAATCACTCACCTGACTTTGCATTTCTCATATGTTATAAATAATGTTTCGAATTAATTCATCGCTAAAAGAAAATTTGCTTGTGATGTCGGGTAAACAACGGCTCAATATCACAATATCATCCTTGATAAGGATCGAATCTCAGGTAGATTGATAAAACACACATTGGTTCCCTCGAGATAATGTTATTGCCTCAGTCATTTTCACCGTAACACTGTTCCGAGCATTAAAAGTGATCTTTTACTCTATCTGAGTACTCATGTTTCTAGTTAGCTAATGTGGCAAAATTAACTTACCACACCGAAGACATGAAGCACACTTTTTAGAAGTGGCATAGTTATCATTCAAATGAACTGCATTTCAACAGTTTTTACTATATTACGTTAAAATTAAGTGACAGTCAAGAAAACATATCACGGTAACTGTATACATTTTTTTTGTAAAAATATTCAAAATTGTTGGCGTTGTGATGATTAAACTAGCGGCTCGTTTTTTGTTATCCACCCGGGTATATCGCAGTTTTCGTTCACACGTATTCACACCTTTCATTGGTTTAGTAAGTGAAAAATGTGTGACACTGACAATTAGGACTTGACCCGTGTTTTTTCAGTCTAGAATCTTGATAATTAACCTCACTGTATAACGATATACGCAGTTTTATCATGCAATACATAAAGGATGGAACGTAGACTAAGAAAGTCATCTTAAAGTAATAACTATCAGACATATCTGTACTTTGGCTTATCAACAAAGACCTTTGTGTTATAATGAGAAGCATGAAAGGAATTAGCGTCATGTTGATTCTATATGTAAATAAAGCTTTGCTTTTAGTATGAGACATTTTTATTAATAATTGATAAGTCAAACGACTAGACTATATCCAACAATGCGGTTTTTATCTCGACAACATGAAAACATATTTTTGTACTTAGAATTAATCAACAGCAACAACAATGGGTTTATACAATCATATAACTTAACTGATCAGTGCTTAATTGTTGTTTTCATTCATAACATTAGATACAATTGTTTTCCACAACTAACAGTCGTAAATTTACCAAGTTTCAGATTTTCAATAGTATAAAAATCTAACTTGTGTATGTTTTATGGTCCTTTGAAACAAGATAAAACAAAATTACTCAACACGTCATAATAATTTTCTGAAATAATTCATTGCTCAAAGACGCCTTCCTAGTGATGTCTGAGTAAAAACAACTCAACATCATAATATTATCCACGATAAACATCAGATCTCAGGTAGTTGTAATTATAATAAAACAGATTCCATCTTGATAATGTTATTGCCTCATTCCTTTTGCACCGCCAGATGTAGACAAAGAGTTAACACTGATCCCAGCATGTCTCTTTATACACATCATCATTTTCATCAACCATGAACAACACAGTACAAAGTATTCCTAGTCACTGTATGAAGTCATTTTCTGTTTGTAACAAGTGACAGAGAACACAACAACGAGGTAATAGAATTAATAGAATACAAACAGATATTGTATCGATCAAAATAATAAAGGCTGATTACAGGTTGTCCTTCTGAAAACATTCTTATTGTGTCCTTGGTCCTACTGACAAGCTGTTCTACCCTTTGTGGTAGAGATGTCTTCTTACTTCAGTGAATAGTTCAGAAATAATGCTCAGTTTATGATATTGTTATATGCTTTGATGTCCTTGCATAAGACTTTACTTTGAGATGAAAAGTTGTTATTTTAGAGCGATTATGAAAATTTCTGTGTTTGTCCCTTTCTAAGTTTGTTAAGTTATGATTATTTATGTTTTGTTAAAATCATTTTTATTCTTAACTGTTATCATTTGTTTTCATTTGTGGTTTTCATTTAGGTTGCTGCCAACCCTCTTCTTTGAAAATTAGTATTTTTAATTGTCCATTGGGCGATTAAAGACTTTTGGGTTAATCTTTTTTGTTTAAATTGAATTGATATACTGTAATACTCATAAAAACAAATAAAGTATAACTGTTTACGTGCAAGATGCGTGACACTGACCAACAGGTACCTCACCCGTGCTTTGTTTGTTTCAGTCTAAGATCTTAAGAATGAACATCACCGTATAAAATGTACGCATTTTTATCGTACAATAAACAAAAGATGAAACGTAGAATAAAAGAGAAATTTTAGTTCATTCATGTGCATCTGTTCTCTGGCCTATCAACAAAGAATGGTCGGTAATAATGAGATTCATGAAAGAAACTTGAAAAGAACAAGGTCATGTTGACATTAATGCCAAATATCAGTCTAAATATACATTAAACCTCGCTTATCATGTGAGACTTTTTTGTCGGTCAAAAGTTATCAAACTACAAGAAAATATCCAACGAATATATTTGTTATCCTTGACAACTTGAATAACGTATTATTTACCTGGATTTAATCCAATTTTCGCTAGTGACAGATTTGTTTGTCTATGAACATAACGGTTAATAACATTAAGCTTCATTTTGGACGTGTATTGACTTTAACAAAATTACTTTTTCTCATAAACAGTGGAACCTTTTTTTATGCTTCCGTGAGGTCTCAAGAGATATTGCATTTTGCCTGTAAGAGGGTTCTCGTCAATTTACCATTTATAATTATCCTACTGAGGACCAATTACAAGTCCAACAACAACAACAACAATAAAGTCCCCTGGTTGTAAATATGCTAATACACAGCTGACACTTTTTGCAAATCTTCTGATCTCTATTTGATGAAACAAATGTTTGAGCAAAAAATGATGAGCAAAATAAAATTGTGGAAGTGTTCAATAATATCCGACTTAATTTTTTTGAAAGTTGAGGGATAAGTTTGTCTTTATGAATATTATCTTTAACTTTGGATTGTCGCTGAAAACAAAACATCGTTCTCGCTGCCCAATTCCTCACGACCTGCTTCAAATAGGAATGGCATTCAGTACATCTATCAAGCTCAAATTATAAAATGAATGAATCATTTCATTTGAATACTTTGAAATACAAAAAAAACATTACTATTTACAGGTAGGTAAGACGCGGGGGGGGGGTAAGGTTGCTCTGAACCCTACCACTCTACTGGATTTGATTTGTATTAATCCCAAGGGTGTCAAGAAAAATTATGTTCCTAAAATTAACCTGCATAACTGACCACTAGGACTGTCTAAAGGTCAAATGTTTTTCTAAAGCTCAATGGGAACAAAATAGATTCGGATTTTTTTGCAATTGAATGAAATAACCGAGACGATTAAAATATGTTATTTTTGTGCTACGACAACTATTTCCTGAGTTATGTGGTCCGTAACGTCATCAACATTCAAACTCACTACTGATTATTTGAGTTTTCAAAATAACCGTATCTGAATTTGAGGCTCAATTTGATAACAACATTTTTAGTGACCTCAGTTGCCAGAATAAACAAACTATGTAGTATGTACTGTATTTACCAGTGTTGTGATGACATGTATACAACTGAACTACATACTAAACACTCGCATGTCACAATGAGGTCAAAGAGCTGATTATAATATAATATATTTTAACACAATTGGAAAGAAGTTGTGTAAACATTTGGAAAGGTCATGTTATGTCAAAAAGTGCAAATAAAAAAGTTGACGTTAAAAGAGAAACTAGGACATGTTTGGTTGATAAAAATAATTATATCACTATGGATACAAATCTCTCGGTATAAACTTTGAAATTTGACATTCTTTGTGTGATGAGCTGAATATTTGAAATATGTAAATAAAAACATTCTCAAAGCAAACTCACATTAATTTAGTTTGCTTAATCTGCATTAATTTGATAAACCTACAAGACAACCTATAAAAGTTTAGACCGAAAACTGTGTGATCAAAAAAAAACTTGACTTTGCATTCATTATGTTGTAAATAATGTTTCCGAAAATATTTTTGCTTAAAGATGCATTTCTGGTGATAAATTGCTAAACATCACAAGATTATTTATGATAATGAACGAATCTCAGATGAATGTAAAATCACATTGACTTCCTTGTGATGTTATTGCCTTTCTTCTTGATACATAAATCATTAAGATGTTCACAATAATGTTACATGGAAGTTTAATCCGAGCATTAAAAAAAAAATAAGAATACTTTTCAATATACGTTGTGTAGAAACATAAAATTCACCAATATCTTTTTCAATGCAGTTTTATAAAATTATATTCTTTTTTTACAACCAGGAACACAGAACAAATGAAAAGCTGACGATAAAAGACTAAAAAAGCTTAAACAAACATAAGTCCTACATACTTATTTGGTTAAAGTGCACCACACAGCACTGACCAAAAGGTTATTGGCCCCCTGTTTTGCTATTTCATTCATTCATCTTGGCATCATCGCATTAGGTTTTCCCACATGTGGGTGAATGTCAAACTTCAGCGTTTTTTTCATGCATTCTTAATCTAACTCATAAGTTATTCGTTAGCATTTTTCAAAAATGTTGTGAGTATTCTACCCTACAAATTCATTTACAAAACTAGGGTGAAGAGTTGGACTTAAGTTTTTTTCTTGTCAAAACTATAAGACAAGTATGGTACTGAGAATCAAGTCTGTTTGGTCAACTTCCTCATCATTCTTAGTTTTTTTTTATCAAATTCATTTTCATGTCTATCTTATACCAATTACCAAACATTAACAACGCCAATATCTAAAAATAGTGTAAACGTGCTTAGAATCCAAAGTTTCTCTTAATCAACATAAAATCTATTCTTTTTTTTTCTGAGAAAAACAAAACATGGCGTATCTCAAGGAGACGCCACCTGTCATGTGTTATAATTGTTCCCGCTGCTCAGTTATTTAGATCTGTCAAATTGAATGCTTAAAATATGAACTGGAAGTCAAGACATACGGTATATATCGGGAGTTGAATGTATGTTAATAATGATTTATTTCAATGAAATATAATGTTAAATTAAATTAAATTAAATGTTTTGAAACGCAACATACAGAAATATAAACTGACAGGCGGATTCTAAGGTATAGTAGGTTAATGCAGGTATTAAATTAGATAAAAGGATATTACATTCATGATAAGGCGACAGGAATATTGTTAATTTATGTTATTTATTTATAATTCACAATAAACGGTTGAACTATTTTGAATAAAAAAAGAGCGTGTTGATATTTTATCATGATGAATTTGAAATAAAATGTCTAAGAATATAAATCAAAACAGAGAATACATTTATCGTCCCGTGACAGACAACCCGGCAAACGTTGAAATTTTATATTTCCAATTATTATTTTCACCTAGTGACCTCATAATTTTTATTTCCCTAGTGTCTGGGTTAGATACATGATACGCCTCTAGATAAGGAACCGTGTATAAAACTGCACAGATCCAACACTTCTCATAAACCAGTAAATGCGGTATCAACGACAGAACGACGTAAAATATATTAAACTTAGATATTATCTCTAAACCAACGATCCATCAAATGGTTGTAGATGAAATCAGCGATAATGTTTCTTAGACTTTGCTATGTGCTGCCATTTTATAAAGTAGGATATTGCACAAGTCTTACATCCTACCGAGAACAAGTATTCTGACACTGGTATAACAAGTTTTTTTTAAGAAAGTTTAAGCATTGACACCTCTTTTAAATTATCAATATCAAAAGTACCAGGTTTGGCCGGGTGTAACAGAAAGCTTGCACATTAAAATCTTGTCATATAATTACATAACAAAGAGACTGAGCCGTTTTACGGGCACATTTCTAGATGCGCTACCAACTTTAAAAACAATCATTAACATAGATACATGAACAAAGAAGACATACAGAACATTAACTTAATATTTCAACTTTGAGAAAGCATTCAATCATTTTAAATGTTGGCAATTTATCTCAACATAATCGTCAAGAAATGCAAACAATTCTAGGACTGTACGTATGGTAAAAAAGAAATCTTCAAATTATATCATACATGTACATCAGTTTATTGACAAAAAATAGTGGGTATAATGAGAATCATGAAATAAACTTGATGAGAACAGTGTACTTTTAATATGGCATTAATGCCAAATTTCAACTGCCATATCATGTATACCTTTTTTGTTGATCATTAATAAATCAATATACGAGATGATTACCGACAAACAGGTATTTTATCCTCGACAATTTGAACAACCTATTTTTTTACCTGGAATTAATCCCATTTTTACGAGAGCAACATAATTATTTGTCTATGAACATGACAGTAATAAGCGTTTTGCTACGTTTTCAACGGTTATTTTCAACGGCACATTTTATTTTTGATTTCATGCTCCAGTTTCATTTTGCCTGATGATGAGTCATGAGTTTACCAATAGTAAAGACAAAGAACCAAATCCCGTTGTTTACAGAAACAGTAACAACAACGGAAAAACAAAAAGCACAACAAGCACAACAAGCACAACAAGCACAACAAGCACAACAAGCACAGCAACAAAATCAACAAAAAACATCTTCGGTTGTCAATATCCTTATCGATAAATGATATAATACTGCTAACCTTCTTATCTCCGTTTGTTAAAAATATTTCAGGAAAAATTACAATGAGCAAAATCAAAAGCTGAAATTCGAATATAATGAGGAAGTGTTAAAAACAGGGTTGCGGAGTCAGAGTCAAAATTATTCCGGCTCTGAATCCAGACCTTAATTTTGTTCAGCCCGACTTCAGACCTTGAAATGTTCCGGCTCAAAACCTCAACACCTTTATGGCTCCGGCTTCAGGCAGTAAAACGGCACAGAACAAAGAAATATTCGCGCAAACCGCGCGCGTTAAACATTCTCCTAATCTTCGGTCATGTTCATTTTGAATTAACTTTTATAAGAATAAATGTGTAATTAAGGTCCTATATCTAATAATATAATTGAAATTCAACTTATTTCATATTTTTCTTCGGTAGCATCCAGATATGGACCTGGAGCTGGAGCCTATCAATTCTTTTCCTTGCTCCGGCTGAGGCTCTAACCAAATTTTCCCGGCTTAAGCTCCGGCCTCGGCTCCGGCTCCACTTAAGAACTTTTGTCCGGCTCCAACCTCACAAATCCTTTCAGCTACAGCGCACCGGTTCCTGCTCCAAAACCCTGGTAAAAGATATCTAAAACATCTAACAAAATCCTTTCTGACATATCCAGAAGTTGAAGGCTAACTTCAGTTATTATTTTCTTGTAAAACTTGTTGATACTCCATCAAGATACATTTGAATTATCATTTTCTAAAACTGTTATGAACAATGGGAACCTTTATTGCCCACACAGAACGTTAGAGTTTGATATTCATCATTTACACCTCGTAACCTTATGAATTCCTTATCTCTCGTCTGAGGTAGATACATGATACATATATACACAACGAAGACGTAAAATAGATCCAACTGCATACATCCCGCACCCAATGATCAATTTTAGTTCAGTTAAGTCTCTTCTTGAAGAGATATGCAGATAGAGTATCAGATTATAACGATATGATGAAAATAAGACATTGATATCATCTCCAAAACAACGTTAATTCTTGGTTGAGAGTGTCTAACGTCCCTTACATCACATGGAGAACGAAGGATAAGTGTCACATTGACGTCACAAACAAAACTGAGCTGGTGTTAAGTGATAGAAAATATGGGGCACTTGCTGGATCCACAAAAAGGCTTTCTTGCATAAAGGCTTATACATTGATCAAGGCCTAATTGACATTCTATAAGTATGAGCGTGTAAAGCAGTGCCGCAGTAGATCAGTAAAGCATCTAAGCAGTGAAGAAGTAAAGCATTAAAACAGTAAAGCAGTAAAGCAGTATATCAGTAAAGCAGCAAAGCAGTGAAGCAGTTTAGCAGTTTAGCAGTTAAGCAGTTAAGCAGTTAAGCAGTAAAGCACCAAAACATTAAATCAGCAGAGCAGTTAATAAGTAAAGCAAATTAGTCCATTGAAGTTTAAATCGACTATGTTCACTTTGTCCGTGCCGGTAGAGAACAAACTGAAAGAAATGAAAGAATTAATTGTCTCTAAGTCTAAGTTTCAACATCTCTATCAAACGATGGTTGAATATATCAGCAAAGATGCTACTTAGATAATTTTGTGTACTGACACTTAAAGTAAGTACTGCGTATGAAGCAAAAGCCACACATCGTACCCATTAAAAGTGTACTGACTTACGGGCGACAAGCTTTATAAAAAAAGAATCTCTTGATGCCTGGCACAAGGCCAGGCCGCTGGTAAATTTCTTAATTCCGAGATTCTTATGTACGCCGATTTACATGACCATGTATGGTGTTACTGAAGACTATGATATTTTGACCTTGAAAAGTCAAAAGCATAACTTAAAATAAAACAAAATGGGAATGAATTGTTATGACATTATATACCTTGGTGCATATTTCATTCGTGTGTACGTACGTTGCTGGTCAAAGCCACGAAATGCTGCCAGAAGTAAACTGTCCAAATTGGTATTTAGTAGTCTCTGCGGGTCTACGCTGTGTATTCCAATGTTGTGTTGACATGTCAGAGTATTCTACTTACTATGCATTCAAATGCCAGACTGAGGTCACAGAGTTTATAACTATTTACTTCGTTGTAAACACATTATCTGATGTTGGAAGGAAATCGGGCAGACATCTGGAAAGGTCATGTACGTCATGTCAAATGTAAAAGTCTAACATCAAAAGAGAACCTCTAGGAAATGTGTAAAAAATAAACATATTCTCATAGCAGACTGACATAAATTAATTTTGCTTTACCTGCATATATTTCAGAAACTAAGTATACCATCAGATAAAGCAAAGATCATTAGACTTATCCCAACAAATATTCAAATTGTAAATAATAATGAACTGTCAAGTGTTCTCTTTATCGAGGCCATATTTTACCTGCGCTTAAATCTCTCACGCAATTATTTCAAAGCTTTTTATGAACCGAAGGCAGTGAGGTGTGTTTGTGTCTTATGTTTCTTTTTCTTAAAACATTTGTAAAATTATGCTCATCTAATAATTATGCAATGAAGTTTTAAATAATATCGTTCTCAAATTTTAAATCGAAATTCTGACATTTCTGGTATTTGTTGTGTATTCTCGTCATGCGGCCACGCTTCTTGACGCCATTTTTCACGTGCATGTAGGCATAATGGCTTTCGCAATGGCCTTCGTAATGACTGACGTTACACGAAATATGCTTTTGTATCGAATTGATATAACCATCAATATTAAGCTTTCAACAAATGTGTCAATCTTCCCCCAAAAATTTATGAAGAACTCGTGAATATTCGTGCTGCTGAATGAAGCACAATTAGTACAGTTTTTAATGTCAGACATGTGCAACATAGAATTGATCGCTCTGGTAGGCCTTTTGTAGCGACTTATGATGACAACATTTAACATTACGTACAAAAAATATCATTTCATTTAACATACTGATATTAAATGTACTCTGTAAACCATGCAATATTTCCTACTTTTCAATTTGTTTACTTGTTTAAAAAGAGACCAATGAACGTAAGCAGTGTTGTAATATTAAATGATCTGTTACACAAAATATCGCAAGAAGATCATTGGGGTGCAAAAAATTCGTCAAATAGTATTTAATTGTGACAAGATAATACATAAAAGACTTTATAAATACTGTGACTAAAGACAACGTCGTTAGCAATCGTAGTAAACTAAAACATTATGATTTGGTTGAGATGTAGAGATCACTCTGTGCCACTTTGTCTCTCTCTAAAAATAAAAATAAATACTGTACAGTTTCTCAATTGACTTATCAGCGTACATTTTCCAAAAGCTACGTTGTCGCATAAGTGTTATACGACGTCCTCTAAAAATTACCTCAGCAGAAAAAGAAGTAGAAGTAGAAGAAAGTATCAAAATACCTATTTGTCCCTACGGTTTTCATTGCATAAATGTTATAAAAAAAAGACATCAGAAGCTTTCGCCCTCGGTAATGGCGATTCTGCACTAATTGACACCAAAGTATTCGAAGTACCCCCTTGCTATTTAAGCGTATGTCCAATGATCAGCCACCCTCTGGTATATCTTTTGAAAAATTGACATGAAATCAAAAAGAAAAATGAAAACTAAAGTAAACGTCCGGATTTATAAGGCCCATGTTCTAGTCCATATGTCTTAAACTGTCAAAACTAAAAAGGTAACTTTTAAAAACAAAACTAAAAAATGCATGAATATTTCGGTTTTGTTTGAATTTTTTTTGATAATCAGCCACGTGTGAGTGCAAATCAAACCAGTGAATATTCTCTTCAGTATTGCCGACTTCTTTATACTAGGAGAAAAACACTGGCCAGACCGGAATCCGACTGTCTTATTAGAACACAGCATTTAAGACGACCGTCACCCGATGTTAACGCAATATGATTTCTACACAAGACTCTGAATATCAAAATGAAGAAATGAATCCAAACACGGGTTAATGGCTTGAGTAATTTAAACTTCAGAAGTGACAGGATATAGAGGACCGTGGGATATGTCAACGACAGACTTAATTATTTGTTTATTTTGAGGGTTTGATAAAGTTGACCATAAAGGACTGCAACTCATTCTGAATTGACTTATTAACGTTAACATATTTTCCACCACTCACGTTTTAATTAGTCCGTTCGGGCATACTGCCCCGCTTTAGACTTAATTACGGGTTAAGACCAATGCGCACTAGACAACTCAAGTGTGCATTGGTTAAGACTGTTTTGCAGTTATAAATAAACATGGTAAACGAAAGAGAGAAAAGGTTAACTGGTCATTGATCAGAAACCGGTCATGCAACAACTTAGCAAAAAATTATGTATTTACATTTCGCCGAACTTTACAGATTAGATTTTTCCGGAAATAGTTTGCTAAGTGATTCAAGCGCAGTAAATTACTGGTCTTAATGTAGTTAAGTAACATTTGGCTTAGTGGAGCAGACGTGAGACCGTTCTCTAATGCAAGACGTAGCCATAAGATAGTGCAAAAAAGTACAAATCTACCAAATCTGTACGTTTGTTTGTTTTGAAAACGTGCTCCAGATAGCTTACATTATCATTATTTTATAAGCATTATTATTTGATTAGCCAGATTTTTCAATAATCGTAAATGTTAAAATAACTATAATATTCTCTTATAAACTTTATGGTACTTCGTTTTGATTTTATCGATCAGATTATAAATGTACATATAGGTGACATGTTGTTAGATGTAGACGCGGGG
>JAUUEB010385757.1:0-12257 GCA_032362205.1 Clione limacina
CTGGAGTGTTACACCAAAACAAATGATAAACGATATTTTGTTAAAATATTTTACTCCGTTGGCGAAACATATTCACTAAAAACCGAGGCGCAATACAATGAGCTGAGAAGAATACCTCATATGCTTTGTGAAGAGAGTTAAACCAAAATACTCTTCTAGGTCAAAAGGAGAGTGCAAAAAAACAACATTCCTATGTCAAAAGTAGACAGTGAAAAAACACCATCTTTAAATTTCAATATGCTAGGAAAGTGTCATCGCGTACTTGTTTTAATGTAGACATAAAGTGCCTTTATTCCAATCTAAATGTCACTTTATCTGCAGCCATTCAATTATCTTACTTCAAAGCATATTCTTGAAGTGGTGCTTGCATCAGCACTGCTTTGTTTGCTTGGTGCTATTTCTTGCTGATCATCTCAACGCTGAAGTTGTTTTACCGCTAGAATAACTCTCACCATGGTATCTCTTATTGGTATCCAGTCACAACGTGAAATAATTATCACTTTGTCCCTTGTCAGCAAATTTACGAAGTTACGAATTTAGGTTCATCCAGGTTGAACTCACACATCTCTATGTCATGAAGTTTAAGTTATAACTACTTGGTTCATTCTGAAGAAAAGCTAGGAATGTGTAGTTCCTCATATATTTCTATTATAACTTCAGCGTGAGCTGCTACTCTTATAGTTTCTCAATACAACGACAAGAACAAAGGCAGTTTGCATTGTAGAACCAAAAACATTGATATATTATTTGCTGTTAGATGAACTCGGGGAAAAATAATGACTCTACACGTTTTACGGTTACCAATTACTTATTATGTACCAATATGACTACAAATGACGAGACTTTGTGTATCTTAACAGCTCAAATGTATCTAATGACAATACAGAGAGGGATAAGAAGAAGTATATTGCTTTGATTCAGACATGAAAACTACAAGAATATTGGATTCCCTATAGCCCATGATGGAATTTCTAGCAGCAACAGTTCACAGTGGCACGTTTGTTCTCATCTCAAATTAGATAAAAGTCAACAAATAAAGAAGAAAATTTCAAACACCAAGAGAACATCAACTCGATGTCTTTGGTGTTGAGACCAGACAACTTAATTACATAGAATTTGTAGAGAGATGTGAACAGACGTAACTACAAAGAAACAAGTGTAACCTCTCATTCAACGTACACAACGTTAATCTTGGAGTAAATTAATAGACGACCCAAGTTTAGCAATTTAACTTAAGGGATTTAGAGGTCTTTCTATGCGAAATCATGTAAAGTATTTTTCTTCTGTATTTTTTCTATCGAACGAATAGAAAAAAGCAGCTTGCATTGCAGACAAAAAACATGTATATGCTATTTCTTGCTTAAGGGTAAAAAACAAAATAAACAAACACATGTGTTGATTAAATGGTGTTAAAGGTACTTATATTGAATTAAAATACTCCACCAAGTATGAGCTGCTTAAGGGTACTCAGATAAAGTACAGAGTCTACACGTTTGAAGTTACCAGTAACTTAACATGTACAAATACAAATAGATGAGACTGTATATTTGAACCGCTCAACGGTATCTAATGACAATAAAGAGTGGAATAAGAAACACTATTTTGCTTTTATCGGAAGATGAAAACTGCAAGAATATTGGATTCCCTATAGCCCATAATAGAATGTCTAACAGCAAAAGTTCACAGTGGCACGTGTGTTCTCATCTCAAATTAGATACAAGTCAACACATAAAGAAGAAAACTTCAGACTGATGACATAAAAAACGGAAACTCGGTGTCTTTGTTGCTGAGACCAGACAACTTAATTAAATACAATTTGTAGAGAGATGAGAACAGACGGAATGTGTCAGGTTAAATCAGCTCGACAAACTACAGAGAAACATGCGTGACCTCATTGTACACCACGTTAATCTTGGAGTAAATAAATAGACTACCCGAATTTACTTTTAAGGGTCCTTAGATCATCTGAAGTATTTTCTTCTGTATTTTCTCTAGATAAAGTGATATTGTTTTCACTGATATGGAACCGAAACCATGGCTATATTAGTGTCATAGACATCCGTCTTCAAATTTGGTAATCAAAATCGTTGTGTGTAATTATATTCGATGAGGAAACTAAACAGACTTCAGACTGTCCCAAACTCACAATTACATGCATTTTAATTTGTCCTTGGCGCTTTTTTAAGTTTACGTTTTATCTGACTATTTTGAACCTAGATGTAGTCAGACCAATACTTTATCTGCTTAATTCAATTTAACCAAATATAATTTTAGTTCCAGACTTAGAAAATGACCCATGAAGCATCGAATGACCTATGATAAGATTTAACTGCGTCTTAAAAATATATACATTGATAACATGAATAAGAAACAAGGTTCTTGTTTTAGATTACGATCAGAAAGAAGCAATTTTGTAACGCAGTCAGTGTGAAGTGAAATGAATGAGTTATGTCTTTGCGCGAGTGTTTTAATACATTGATTACATATTACACACGCTATTTTTAGAGGAATATGATTATACTATTCATAATCAATAAACAAACATTATCATGACCCTCTGCACCTGAACCAGACACCACCATTGCGTGGAGATCAGAGCAGTAATACCTAAGATTAGATCAAAAACAGACCAAGATGTAGAAGAAACTTGATCCCAGTGCTAATCATCGATCTTACTATCCAAACATCGCTCTCTGCAATTGGGTCCCCTCAAATAGTCACCTCATCCAACTTTATGTCACAATAACTCATCTGGCTTATTTCTGCTCATATGAATTCTTATTAAGGGACCAGTGTAACAATCGCATCGCACATTAACAATCAAAGAGCTTCCGATACTGGTATTGATATAAATATATTCATTATGTGAACGAGTTTAGGACAGTGAGAGGTATTTATCTTTTATATTTTGCGAATGTTTTAAGTTTAGAAAATCATGCTGCATTTGCATTTGAAATGATTCAAGCTACGGTTGTGTTTTGATTTCATATTGGACTTTGAAATTAGTGAATTCAAAGTTGTATCGGGAATCTGATTAATCTCTTAAAACAACACAACTATTCAAGATGTATGTATCAACGACCGTATTATATCTAACATTTATATATAAAAATGTATCGATATATAGAAATAATATGACTTTTATACATTTATACTTTGCTACGATATTGCATTGTTTGTATTTCCCCTTTACGATACTTGTTTATCAACGTACAATATCAAATTCGATACAATATTCTTAACGTCTTTTCAACTTGTTCTTGTTTATTTAAGTGAGCCATGCTCTATTTGTAACACTGCCTAAATGTCTATGTGATGACCTTACTTAACAACAGGTATAGATAGAAAATAAATAATGTGGTTGATTCAATATGCCAATTGAGAAAATATCGGACCGCAGAGAAAGCGTGACGACGTGAGAAAAGTATAACAGCTGATATACTTTCTCACTGTAAGGTCACGGCTGTTGCAGTTTAGCGACATAAACCAATCGACTTTTTGATAACTTTCTTTTTGTATTTCGCCTTGTATTTAATACTACAAAAGCAATATGTCGTCTCCAAAACAATAACTTGACTTTTGAGTATTTTCAGACATTTTCCATGGTCATCAACACGCATTATAAACACATTTAGTTAATCAAATATGTTTGACGTGGAAAGCAGGTACAACTCGTCAATTCATTTCATAGATAGCATTAAGCTTGAAACACGAGTCGGTGTTTAATTTCAGTTTATTTTAGAGTACACATTTAGCTCCACATATAAGGATGGAAGGCGTTGGAATGTAATTTGTATTCTACCAGATTAATCTGAAATAGTGCGAAAACAGTGGCGTATTAAATAGCAATACTAAGACAGGTCCCCTTCTTATCAGTATATTGTAACTTTGTCAGATGCATGAGTTGTGTTCAACTTAATTCATTAGAGTAGCACTTATTTACATACATACATGGGAACATAGGTAGCGCTGACGCCGGCATAACCTTCCTCGTATTGGTGAAAATCTCAACATCATTATTAATTAACACACAAAAGATTAAACATGTTGATGGAAATTAATTTTGACGGGCAGGCCCTTTATATGTTGAAACAGGTGTATTATAATGTCGTATTTTTAGGATATAATCTGTCTCCTTTTAAGCATACACATTTGGTATTTTTTGTTATACCTTTTTTACGTCTTTCTCAACACCAAGCTGCTATATTGAAAGTTCGGCTCTTTCAGAAACGTCCAGTCAATGAATGCCCCAGTGCACTGTGGCATCAGTTAAACAAACTTGCTATATTCCAATCATGATTACGTCGTAAGCGTGATTAAGAAGTAGTCCAGACAACTAAAGTTCGCGTTCTAATTTCAATCAATGATTTCTTATGTATTTGGCCTTTTATTTAACGCCACAAAAAAGCAATAGGTCGTCTCCAAACCATCGACATTACTTTTGATCAGATATTAATCTAATTTGCCATGGTCAGCGACACGTATTATGAACACATTAAGTGAATTAAATTAGTTCGACATGGAAAGCAGGTACAATTCGCCAATTCATTTCATAGATAGCCTTGAGCTTTAAACATGAGTTCGTGTTTAATTTCATTTTAGAGTTCCCATTTAGCTCTTTATATAAGGATGGAAGGGGTTGGATTGTAATTTGTATTCTACCAGATGAATTTGAAATGGTGCACAAACAGGTGCGTATTAACGATTAATGCTAAGACAGATCCCCTTCTTATCAGTACACTGTAATTTGGTCAGATGCATGAGTTGTGTTCAACTTCATTCATTAAAGTAGCACATAAATACATGAGAACATTAGTATCACTGACGCCGGCATAACGTTCCTCGTATTGATGAAAACCTCAACCACTTTATTTAGCTAGCAAACAAAAGATTAAACATGTTGATGGAAATTACTTTGACGACAGGCCCTTTATATGCTGAGACAGGTGTATTAGAATGTCGTATTTTTACGCAATATTCTGTCTCCTTTTAAGTATACAAATTTGGTATGTTATAACTTTTTTTACGTCTTTTACATCACCAGGCTGCTATAATGAAATTCCGGCTCTTTCAGAACCGTCCAGTCAATGAACGCCCCAGTGGACTGTGGCATCAAATAAACAAAACTTGCTATATTCCAATCATGATTACGTCGTAAGCGTGATTAAGACGTTGTCCAGAGAACTAAGCTTTGCGTTTCTATTTCAGTTGTTTCGGGTAGTTGTCGTTCATCACTTTTATATATCTAAGATTGTTGATACATACTATATGTCTAAGTGGTTAACGTCTCCACCAACACATGGTAGGTTAAGTTGAGGAAGTAAATCATTAAGCCTTTGAAAACTGTTTTTTGTTGTTCATGCTTTGTGGCAAAAATGCATAATTCGTTATGATACAGTTCGCTTGTGACGAATATAGGTTTTTACTCATGAAGTCTGCCAATCCACATTGAGACATAAGTGAGTCTGATCGTTATTTTCCTGACACTAAAAAATGAAATACAAGGATATTGGTTTCAGGGTTTTAGGAAATAGGAATAGTCTTCGCCAGTCTGTCAGTTTGAACAAGACATGTTTTTAATCAATAAGTAATAATAATGGAAATATTACTTTGTCCAAAAATAGGAATAATACAGTAACACTTGACGTGATGGGTGTCACAATTGACTAGTGGACTTGTATAAGGTTAATATCGTTTTGGAAATATATTATAGGAAACTAACTCAGCCAGCTTTAAAGACTTGTTCTTAAGTTGTACTTGTTTCTACACTTTAACTGTCAGATATTCATTCATTTGTTGGTATTAATATTAGTCTTAAAGTTGTCCCTCAAGCAGAAAAACAAATAAATTGGAATGTACAGTGGTTGATCAGGTGAATGATTGCTTTTCGTGAGTGAGTACCCTTGCATGACCCTAGAATGAGTCAATATATAATAAATTGGTTGGTATTTTGAGGTTCCTAATTGTGTCTCTATGTTATCTAGTGATCATTAGAAAAACAGGTCCTGTAGAGAGAAAGCGTTCATTTCCCCCGACTATAAGTGTCAAAAAGTGTAAGCGTTATTTTATGGAAGCAGCTTATTGATCGATCATCTATGATATCGATGTGTTTTTACAAATGGTTAAGATAGGGAATAGCGGTCGGTTCAATAAATAAAAATGCAAACATTTTTACAATTACAAATGTAACCACGCTTTCTGACATGACGATTTACAATAACAAAAAAAGTATACTCACTCACACCAGAGCCTATAACATTACTTACGCTGTGACGCAGGAATGCGTAACATGTTAACTTCTGCAAGAATATGCTATCTGGAAGAATTCAAAGAAAATTACTTCACTTGCACCCTCATAAGCACGTGTATTTACCTCCCATTTGCCAACTTAATCATTAACGAGTAGTTAACCAACCGCATCATCCTTACGGATAACCACCACGTGATGGTTACGTGGAAATGGGACACTCTTTTTTATAACTGACAGTTGTGTATTTTGGTTTCTTCCTAATGTATGAGTTTTCGGATATCAACAATCGTATTTTCATACATACATCTAAAGGAAATATGGATCAATGATTAACTCGATCGATATCGTAATAACTGCTACTTAAAGACAGAAAGGTATGTGTTTTTGTTTTTTACGTATATATTATTATTACCTGCCATCTTGTTTTCTTTGTAGTCACCTGAGTGCGTTCCTCGAGAAGTTGTTTGGGGCAATACAAATAGTGTCATCGCTATCTCAAATAAATGAATGGGTTCAAGAAGTAAATAAAAGATTAGGCTTAGTAAATTTGTTCTAAAAAATACTCACATATAAATCAATCATAAGATTATCCTTCATCTCAATTTGATGACAACGTATAAGCTATATTCTGGAATCATCTGTCAAGTTTTTGTCATAATTCCCTGCAGCTGAATTCTAAAAATAGATGTTAGTTGCGAAGGTATAGTAATCTTGAAGCCTGTCAGGTAATGTGTACACTCGAGTTGTATTAATTGAGAACGCTCTGGATGGTCATTTGTTGCACGGGGCTTGATACAGTTCTTAATAAGTAGCAGTTGTTCTGCAGTTTCGCTTAGATTAATGAGGAAAAATAGAAACCGAGAATCATACATAGTAGTTTTGTTATCAAGAGAATATATTAAAGAATCGTATTGGTTATCTTGGTATTCTGACACAATTCTTACAGCGCAAAAGGGAGTCATATTGAATCACACATTATGTGTTTAGTTCTGTTATTTGGTTGTAAGGATGTTTATCTGCTTGATTTCTGACACGTGGAGCTAGTAATAAGCACAAACAACATGGTATTTTAGAATAATCATGATGATGGTAATAGAAAAAACATTATTTCGTAGGTATATTCCTGATCAAATCGGTCATTTTTTTGGGAAGTGCCTCATTTTTAGCGATGTTAAACAAAAACTATGAGTATGTAAAGCACTTGAATCTTTTGAAATCTACTTATTATGATTGCTCAGAAACGAATGTAAGCAATTTGTACGTTGCTTCTTCCTTCAGTAAACAAGAAAAAAGGCAAATTAACAGTTACGTTCTGATAACCTCTTACGAAAGGGTGAATGAGTTTGTCTGAGAAGAATACAGTTTCCTTATGGTCCCTCGTCTGGCCAATCTAAAGCCTTCCATAATATTGATAATAAAAGTAGCTTCAGATTATCAATATTATTCAGGGTATTCGGGCCTTTAACAGACCGGTTGATATGATGTATTGTACAATGTTGGCTTACTAAAAAAACGTGAATCACAAATCAACGTTTTACACGTATGTGTCCAAAATATATTCTGGAAAATACATTCAAGGTGTTAAAGAGATGTTCATGATTAGGATATCTAGTCAGTATCTGATTAATAAAGTCAATCAAACCAAAAATAATTTCATTATCAAAACAACTGCTCAAACAACTTTAAATAAAACTCAACGCGGAAGTGTGCACTGCATAACATATTTCAAACGTCTGAATTTAAGTCACACTTGATAGAATTACAGTTTTTCATCTTCGATCTTCTATATAATTATAATAATTTGTAGTTTTGCTACACCGCGACAACATATACGAACGCTTAATTAAATGAATATAATGTATACGACTGAATTCAGGTCATACTTTTTCATCTCTTTCTAAAACAATTATCGTGCCACTATTTTGGTCGAATTGGTATTCTTTGTCAAGTTGCGTTGTGTTATTTTGTTTATACCGTAGGTCAAAGAAATCATTACCTAATTTACTTTGCTGATTCATTAGAAATAATTAATACCTGATCTGTTTTGATTTATTTAAAAAACAAATTTTAGCAATACCTGAGTTGTTATATATTTCGTTTTAACACTTAAGTTTTTTTTTTGCGTTTTTATTTATGAATTCGATACAGCAGACACCGTTAAACACTACGATACTACCTATTTATGACATTAACTTTTAAACTGAATTAAGTTTCATGTATGTTTACTTTTCTGCATTTGAAAGAGTGGCTTCTAAAAACAATATGGCATCGCGTAATGCGTGTTTTGATTATTTGTCTAGCAACGTTTAAGATTGTATTCCATAAATCTTGAGTCACGCCTTGTCTTTTCTTATTGTATGTTCAACCATTATAATCATTTTTCTATAGCTCTTGAAAATATATTGGAATTTCCAACAAATTTGCTGTATGCGCGATGAAATTTAAATTTTAAGACGTGTTTGTTGTATTACAGTTTATGTCTAGTATTATAGTGTGTCTGAGAAGTGTTGTATGTAAATAGGTGCAGTTGTTATAGATTTTACTCAAACTCTTAAAAAGTGTTTATAATAAGATGTGATCTCAAAGTGTATTCATTTCACGCAATTTTGCTAATGTCAGTTTTTGTTCATAGACATGAGTTCTAATTTTGATTGTGATTCAGGCTTTTTCGAAACATTTCATGTCCTCTCTTTTCTCTATGAAGTTGTACGCACATTCGTTCATTACATGTTCGTCTCACTTTTATATACATTATATATTCTACTTCATTACAATGTAACGATGCTTCTTATATATAAAATGAACTTAAAGTGTTTGAATACTGTTTCGAAAATTAAGGAATCTTTTATGGGATATCAAACAGTACAGGTGTCTGTTTAGTCATTTTTAATCAGGTTAATGTACCCACCATGGGATTACCAATATTTTGTGGGATTATCTAGTTAATGGTCTATGCTGTAGGGTTTCAAGTTTCTTTGAATTTCTGCTTCTCCTTTCGAGTATGTGTAACGTTTCCCCAATCCAATATGTCGGAACAAAACATATACGACAGCTTCTCTGACTTGCTTGTGTTGCTAGTCAAAAGTTGTTGTTGATTGTTATATATCTGACTTATGTGCCATGTTCTTAAGTAAATAAGCCTTGAGTTACCAACTGTTTCTTCATTTATTTTTGTTTCAGGTACGTATATTGGGTATGGATTAATTAATACAGTAAATATGTAAGTATGTTTAAAATGTAAATTATACAACACACTATTGGACACTGGGTAACATTGATCTATATTTGTTCAAGCTAAATACTACGATGTTTTTTTGTATTTTTTTTCTAAACGCCTTGGAATAGGTAACAATAACAATAACACCGGTCAGCTTTTAAATTATATTCATATACATGTAAATGCGTATTCAAAACAATTTTAAATAAATTATTATAAACATAGCATTACATAATACGCTTTGAACTATGGCATAATTTGTCTGTTATTACATTGTTCAACTGAACTTATTTTGTTAGAATATTTTACTCCACTGGCAAAACATATTGACTAAAAACCGAGGCGCAATGCAATGAGCTTAGAACACTCTCTCATATTCTTTTGTGGAGAGAGTTAAACCACTCTTCTAGGTCAAAAGAGAGTGCAAAGAATCACATTCCTATGTCAAAAGTAGACAGCGAAAAAACACCCCTTTAAATTTCATTATGCTAGAAAAGTGGCATCGCTTACTTGTTTCAATTTAGACATAAAGTGACATTATGCCAATGTAAATAACACGTTAGCTGCAGCAATTAAATTATCTTACTGCAATGTATATTCTTGAAGTGGTGCTTGCAACATAACTGCTTTGTTTGCTTGGTGCTTTTCTTTCTGATCACCTCAACGCTGAAGTTGTTTTGTCGCTAGTATAACTCTCACCATGATATCTCTTTTCGGTATACACAGTCACAACGTAAAACAATTGTCACTTTGTCAGCAAATTTACGAAGTTACGAATTTAGGTCTATTAAGTTTGAACTCACACATCTTTAGGTCTTGAAGTTAAAGTTATAACTACTTGGCTCATTCTGAAGAACGGCTAGGAATGGGTAGTTTCTCACATATTCCTGGTATAACTTCAGCGCGAGCTGCTATTCTAATACTTTCTCTCACCAACGACAAGAACAAAGGCAGTTTGCATTGCAAAACCAAACATATTGATATGTTATTTGTTGCTAGATGAATTCGGTGAAAATAATGACTCTACACGTTTTACGGTTACCAATTATTTAATCTGTACCTATATGACTACAAATGACGAGACTTCGTGTATCTGAACAGCTCAGCGGTATATAATGAAAATAAAGAGAGGAATAAGAAGAAGTGTATTACTTTTATTGATACATGAAAACAACCAGGATATTGGATTCCCTATAGCCCATGATGAAATGTGACATTTCTAGCAGCAATAGTTCACATTGGCACGTTTGTTCTCATCTCAAATTAAATAAAAGTCAACCAATAAAGAAGAAAACTTCAGACACCAAGAGAACATCAGCTCGATGTCTTTGGTGCTTAGACCAGACAATTTAATTACATACAATTTGTAGGGAGATGAGAACAGACTCATCTGTGTGATGTAAAAACAGCTCGATAAACTACAAAGAAACAAGTATATCCTCTGATACAATGTACACCACGTTAATGTTTGAGTCAATAAATAGACGATCCAAATTTAGTAATTTACCTTTAGAAGTCTTTCTATGCGAAATCAAGTCAAGTTTTTTTTCTTCTGTATTTTCTCTATCCGACGAAAAGAAAAAAAAGCAGCTTGCATTTTAGAACCAGAAACATGTATATGCTATTTGTTGCTTAAGGGTACTCAGATAAATTACAGAGTAAACACGTTTGAGGTTACCAATAACATAAAATGTACAGAGAAAAATTGGGACAAATCATGATACTATGTGCATTTGAACAGCTAGACGGTATCTAATGACAATATAGAGTGGAATTAAAACACTATTTTGCTTTTATCGAAACATGAAAACCACAAGAATATTGGATTCCCTATAGCCCATGATAAAATGTCTAGCAGCAAAAGTTCACAGTGGAACGTTTGTTCTCATCTCAAATTAAATAAAAGTCAACACATAAAGAAAAAAACTACAGACTGATGACATGAAAAACGGAAACTCGGTGTCTTTGTTGCTGAGACCAGACAACTTAATTAAATACAATTTGTATAGAGATGAGAACAGACGGAATGTGTCAGGTTAAATCAGCTCGATAAACTACAGAGAAACAATCGTGACCTCATTGTACATCACGTTAAATTTGGAGTAAATAAATAAACTACCCGAATTTACTGTTAAAGGTCTTTAGATGATCTTAACTATTTTCTTCTGTATTTTCTCTAGATAAAGTGAGATTGTGTTCACTTATATGAAATTGAAACCATGGCTATATTAGTGTCATAGACATAAGTCTTCTAATTACATAAATGAAATCGTTTTGTGTAATTTTTTTCGATGAAGAAGCTATATATACTTCAGACTGTTCCAAACTAAGACTTAAACGCATTTTAATTTGTCATTGGTGCTTTTTTAAACCCTACGCTGTATCTATTTTGAATCCAATTGTAGTCGGACCACTACTTTATCTGCTTAATTCAATTTAACCAAATTGAATTCAAGTTAAGTTCAAGACTTACAAAATGATCCAATAAGCGTCGGCTGACCTAAAATAAGATTTAACTGCGTTTTCAAAAATATATAAATTGATAACATGAATAAAAAACAAGGTTCTTGTTTAGAATACAAAAGACTTTGGAGATAACGCGCCATTTTACATTTTCAATTCTTGTTTAGATTACGATCAAAAAGAAGAAATCTTGTATCAGACTCGAAGCTGTTGAAAACGCAGTCAGTGAAATGAATGAGTTATGTCTTTGCACGAGTGTTTTACTCCATTGATAACATAGTAGGGAGCGTTCCACTATCATCTTACACCCTCGAGGGGGGGGGGGGT
>JAUUEB010385868.1:0-12252 GCA_032362205.1 Clione limacina
TGTTTGTGTGTGTGTGTTTTTGTTGTTATTGTGAGTGTGTGTGTGTTTGTGTATGTCTGTGTATATCTGTGTGTGTGTGTGTGTGTGCTTATGTGTGTGTGTGTGTGTGTGTGTGAGTGTGAGTGTGTGTGTGTGTGTGTGTGTGTGTGTTTTTGTTGTTATTGTGTGTGTGTGTGTGTTTGTGTTTGTCTGTGTATATCTGTGTGTGTGTGTGTGTGTGTTTTTGTGTGTGTGTGTGTGTGTGTGTGCGTGTGCGTGTGCGCGCGTGCGTGTGCGTGTGTGTGACAGAGAGTGTGTGTGACAGTGTAAAAGAGTGAAGTGAATACTTCAATATATCAAGAAATACAAAAACAATTTTGAAGAAACCAAACATATCCACACAGCTAATGGTATTGTCACAGCATTATTTAAGTTTAAAAACACTTTTGTTGCCTAACTTTTCATCACATTAGGAGTCTTTATTTAACAGACTTGCGTCACCTTTACAATTATGTGACAGCGATAACATACTAATTTATTCGTAGAAGGCTTTGCCTTATTTCTATTCACCATCAACATATCTATAAATAAACAATGCCAACAGTTAAAAAGGGTAAACATAATTGCTGTAGGAGGAGGTTCTGACTACAAGTTCATGTTGTATTGAGAAACCCAAGTTCGTTAGAAAAAATATATGGGCAACATATATACATCTGACAAAAGAAAAACAACTAAAAAATAAGAAATTTGAAACGAAAACAAAAAAGTCATGTGATGTTTCTTGTACGCGTAATGTTTCCTAAAAAAGAAATGATTCAATTGATGTGACAAAATATTGAAATCATAACAAAAAAACAGTTGAATACTGTACGCCATTGTCATTGAACTTATTCTTGTCTTCTTCGCAACCTCTTGTTCTACTTTTAACTTATTACTTAATAATTTTGTGACACAGTCCGTGAAAAACAAAGGAATATAGATTCGTATAACGTTAAGTTTACGTTAAATATGGAAAAACCCTGAGAAAAATTATCATCCATGAAGAAAAATGACGAGGTGGGAGGTCAATAAATAATGGACGTAATACGCATAAGGGTATGATAATTGTCGGCTTTCATAATCGAAGACAATAATTATCGATTTAACTAATTATTCTATTTCGTTCTGACAATTCGTCATGTTTCGCAACAGGGGCATGACAACTACGGTGTACACAAAACACAATAGAATAATTGTCCAATTTGATAATCGAAGACTGTTATTGGTTCACCAAATATTATGTTTCGCTTTGCATAATTCGTCACATTTTGTGACAATTGTGCATTGTTTTTGTGAGGTATTTATCATGGCACGAAAACAACTAGATAACGTCATGATCGATCAGCATACTTATCTTTCATTCCACGTATCTAGAACTGTTTTTAACACACATTTTCAACAGCAACGATTATAGATAATTCTATGAAAATTAATATGTCAAAGAATCCATAACTGTTTTATCTACTTTAAATCCAATGGCATTGTCGTCTTTCAAGTCTCTTAAAAGGGTCACAACTATCACCTTTGAATGTACGATCTGCAGCCACTATAACATTTGTATACATATTTTCGGAAGCAAAGTTATCAAAGTAGAAACGTTAGAGGACGATTAGTTTTAGTTTATTTTCCAGATTTTGTACACAAGTACTTGGCAGAGAAACTTCACCGTTTCGAGGAACCTTACGGTTAGAATCAAGTAATTAAAAACTGTTGATCAGCACCTGTGACCAAAATTAAAAGTTATATGTTCAGGCTGTTTTAAAACATTGAATCCTAAAATGGTGTGTCATTTCTCATTATATCAAAATTTAGATTAAAGTGGAGCATTTATGCACAAAACATTATAGAATATAATTTTCATTGTTACCACAAAGCCAACGTGTCTTCTGACAGCGGAGAAAAGCTTTCCAATACCAGTTGTAGACAATTTAGTGGCTTAATTTTTTTCAAAATACTGTATTTTATGCAGCCTAGGGGTTAAATAAAAACCACAATAACTCTGAAGTTGTAAGAGGAAACCAGAAAACTGAGCCGAGCTGCATTGGATTCATATAGGAAAATACTCTTTTTATAATTACTTGATTCAGCAAAAAAACATTAGCTTAATTTGTATGGAAGATGACGTATGATTCATTCACACACAAAACTAAAAACATAAGTACTCAGATAGAGTACAAGTTGTTTCTTTCTTGAGTTATCGTGACCACAGACAGACAAACGCGTATCGTCACAATACCCTCCACGAGTAGTAAATACTAGGTTTCAGGTAAACATATCAATATTCACCAACAAAACTGTCAAAACCACCCTAAGTGTTTGTTTTCAAAATCAATCCTGACTTGTTAAACTCAGTTCATGTTGTATTCCAGAACAAATTGATGAGAGATTTAAGCCTATCAGATGGTTTTTAAGCAACATAATTGCTAAGATTATATAACTCTGAAGTTGTATAAGAAAACCAGAAAATTTAGCCGAGCTGCATTGGATTTATATAGGAAAATACTCTGCTTATAATTACTTGATTCTTACCTTAAAAAGCCATGATTTTAGAGGCGGCTTACTCGAAACAACGATTTATGGCCAAAGACTTGCTCCCTGAAAGCCAGTGCGGTTTTAGAGCGCAGCGAGGTACAGCTGACATGGTCTTTGTGCTGCGACAAGTCCAAGAGAAATGTCGTTTAAGAACAAAGCCTTATACATAACCTTTGTCGACTTGACCAAGGACTTTGACACAGTGAGCAGGAAAGGACTCCGGGACATTTTAGAAAGGTCAGGCTGTCCAAAGAATGTTCTTGACATGATTGTACAGCTTCATAAGAATCAGCAATGTCAAGTGAGACATGCACAGGACCTCTCTACACCCTTCTATACTGCAAGTGGTGTAAAGCAAGGCTGCATCCGTTTTCCATTTTCTTCAGCATGATGCTGAAACAGGCAAACATCAACTCCGATGTGAAAGACCATCTGCTTCCAAACAGGTGGCAGCATCTTCAACCTTAAACGCCCAAAATCCCTGACCCTGACTTCAGATCAGCTCTTCCGTGAACTTCTGTTTGCAGATGATGCTACCCTCATTGCTCTCACAGAGAAAGCTCTCCAAAATATCACATCCTGTTTTGCCTAGGCGTCTGAACTATTTGGTTTAGTGACGAGCCTTCCCAAGACAGAGGTCCTATACCAACCAGCTCCATGGACAGCTATGTTGTTATAAATTATAAGGAGCTGAACCCTGTTCTGAATTTCACTTACCTAGGCAGTGTGATATCGTCAGATGCCTTGATTGACAAAGGCATTGACAGCCGACTTACCAAGGCAAACATGGCCTTTGGCAGATTGTACCAGCGTGTCTGGAATTGCCACAGCATCAAGAGAAAACGAAAGTAAGAGTCTACAGATCAGCTGTTCTGTCAACTTTGCTCTTTGGTGCAGAGTATTGGGTCCTCTATCGCCGACACATCTACCCCCTGGAACGTTTCCAACAACACTGCCTCTGTATCATCTTCAACATCAAGTGGAACGACTACATAACCAACATTGAGGTCTGAACGTGCTGAATCCATCAGTATTGAGGCTACGCTGCTCAAGATCCAACTGCGCTGGGCTGGCCACGTCGTCAGGATGAAAGACCACCGACTTCCAAAGAAAGCACTCTTCGGAGAACTAGCCACGGGACAGAACAAGAGATACAAGGACACCCTCAAGAAATCTCTAAAAAAGCAGGTGGCATTGATACTTAGAAATGGAAAACTCATGGCGTCACTGGGTCAAGGAAGTTACTCAATTATTTGAGTCAAACCGCATAGCCATGGCAGAAGAAAAGAGACAACATCATAAGAATGCAGTGCCGTGTCAAACTCACCGGAGTTGACTATTACCTTCCCTTGCAGCCGCTGTGGCAATATCTGCCTCTCACGCATTGGCCTTTCAGCCATTAGCGTGCCTGCTGTAATGAGTTGTCTTTTACTTTATCTTCGTAAGCGAAGTCTAAGCCATCATCATTGTGCGAGTCAGTGCAAATACTCAATGTTTGAGTCTACTGACATACTGGAAGAAGACAAATTCTTTTTTTCAGTTGTCTTTACTCTAGCCTAGAAGTCTCAGTCTGCCCTAACTTTAACAATTAACGAGTGCAGACCTTTTGACGCGCCTGAGCTTTTGACTGAGCAATTTTTCTGTTGATTCCTTTCAATTCGAATCTCATTCACATTACGTTTTGTACATCATTTCTTTTGGTGAGTTACAATACTGTACTAATTTTTATAAAATTCCATACAGTATCTCTTAGTCTTAGTCTAGTCTTAGTGAATTTGAGGTTAAAAACAGATTTATTGCTATGGCTTAGGTGCTTCAAAGGTGTGATCTACAAGGTATATGGAGGTGCAAGTGGAAAGAGAGTTTCTGCAGCTATGCATAAAGAACAGTAATTTATCAATGTGTATGGCACCTCTTCTAGTGACAATTGTCTGCACATTACTGCTAATCATTGCATGATCTTAAAGAGACCTCTTTAGAAAAAGCCCTAGGAATCCATGTTGACCCTCTCCTGACTTTTAAAGAGCATGTAACTAAAGTCGTAAACAAGGCATGAGGATTATGTGGTTATCCTTAGGTGCGATATACACGAGTTCAGGCGAATCAGGGGGGATCTGATTGAGACATACAAGACTTGTAATGGAATCTATGACCATGCGACAACTAAATCTCTCTTTATTCGTGTTCCTGAGAATAACCCTACAAAAAGTCATAGTTTTCAACTATCCAAATCAAGAGCTAATCTTAACTGTAACCAAACTAAACACCCTTTTTCAAGTAGAATTGTAAACCTTTGGAATGCTCTTCCTGAGCATGCAGTCAGTGCAATTTCTCCGAATTTGTTTATTGTATAATGTATCCTACAAATATACAAATATCTATTATGATAATAAACCATTAACTCACTAATCTCTGAGCTATTTTTGGATTCACAACCCCTCAGCTCTGCGTTTTGGGGGATTTTCAAACAATCATTACTTGAAGACTATTCAAACTTCATTTTTTTTTTACATATAATTGATTACGTAGATAATGAAAAAGAAACAAGTCATTTTATTAACTAAATTTCCTAAATTGTTAACTTGTTATTGTCGCGCACAAATTTGCAGAACAGGTGCGTCAAAAGGTCTGCACTTGACAGTACTTGTGGTTTTAGATCATTGTTAGAGTTACTAGCGCTTGGTAGAAACTCTGGATCTACATCTGAATTATACCCGGCATGTATTATATTCAATTTCATCATTACTAGATTTATCTTCATCAAAAAGGGAAACACATTCTTCCTCTTCCTATGTGACATAATTACCAGACACAAAAGTTTGTTGTCATTGGTACTAAAAACAGACTTCACTCTTTCCTAGAAGACTATCGATACTAAGAGGCAGAGTTCCAGCTTTTTATAAGTCAACGTAAAAAAGGCTAATCATTCTTTGCTACGGTTCCCGCTTGCCAAGTGCTTAATTCACAAAGCTATATATTGGCAATGTTGATGTCGCAAATATGCGGAATCCAGACGTAGTGAGTTAAACTTTCCTCAAAATACTGATGCCTGAAGTGACAGGGAACCAAAGTATAAGAATTTGAAACGTCAAAAAATATTCTCCTGGCTAAAGGCCAAAGGCTCATTAGTCATTAGCCTTAGTGCCATATTTCAACTAAAAGGGTTACAGATCCATGGGTCCATATAAGGTACAGGACTGATGGAGGTATCATCACCGCTTGAAGGCAGTTTGATCTCTTTTAGTTTTAGGCTGATGACTGTGCTATTGCTCTCACTCAGATGATCCAAACGCTTTGGTTTTTAAGCATTAAAGGAGGTATTGTTATGCCAAAATGCTTAAGGCTCAACACTGATGATGCCAGAAAAAGCCATTGGTCGTATGTAAGGTCCTCAAAGGTGTTGACTCCTTAGCTTATTTTGGCAGCTGTCTCTTCTCCTCCGATGCTCAAGACCAGAAGCTGTCTTGTTGCATAGCAAAAGCCAAATCATCCATTGGCAAACTGAGTAAGCGGGCTTGAAACCAAGAGATTCTGACTTCCTTACTGCATGCAACACAGTTGTCTGTCTAAGCAGCTTGGGGAGCTGTCATCAATTAAATGCTTCAGATCACAGCCACATCTTAGATTCAAGGAACTGAAAGTCCCTGAAGAAGTCTTCTTGTGCATGTGACATTGATCACTAAGAATAGGAAGACAGGCTATGGAAAGACCAGCTTGTCGACGTGCCATACGTCATGGATCCATGCACTTTGAGACAAGGAGGTTTGTCTCCATTGTGCCTGTCGGGGTAATAATAACTGCAAAGCGCTTTGAGCTTACTCCAAAGGGAAAGCACTATATAAGTGCCATTATTATTATTACTTTAGAGCAGTTTATCTTTGGGTTAGAATGAAGGATAAAGCTTCTTTATTTAGTACTTCAGAGTATTTCTATCAGGTTCAACCATTACTTGGGAGATCATTTGTGACATGTAATTGGTCTAAAAATGTTTTTATCAACATAAGCTTTATGTTTTTCCACTGTTAGTGATATATTGCACAATGAAGACAGTACTCTTGACTTTCATATAAGAGTGCCTGTCAGAAAATCTCAAGTTTATCGGTATGAAATCTAAAAACTTTCAATATTACCTTGAAATATTCTTCATTATAATCAAGTTGATGCTAAGTACAAGCTACTTTCATTAAAATGTCAATAAAAGACATGCACTTAGTATTAGACAATTTGACCAGAAGCCTCAGTGCCTTTTGTTCCTACGTTCTTATACTGATCTGATTTTTTTTTAAAGAGAAAATAAACACCTAAATAAGGTATAAAAGGTTGGTTTAACACAGGAAAAGTCATACCAACATAGCATCTCAAAGTTGAATATTTGATTTTTTAAACTAAAAAGTATTCCCTCCAACCTTAAATAATACTTTAAGTTAAGGGAAGCTATGAATATTTCTTATGAGTTATTTGATTGTTTCCCTTACAACAGTGAAGTCCTTTCCAACAACAGGGAAGTAATCATGTCTTGAAATTAACACTATTTAAATTGATGCAAAAAATAAAAATTTGTTCTTCAAAAATATTTTTATGACCAAATTCCTTTATCTTATTGAATAAAGTCCCAATAAAAAACATATTCTTGGAAATGATTATTATTTGTCTGGTTGTAAATATGTATGCATACATTTATGTTAAGTACTAAAACCATATATTAAAATCATGTAAGAAACTAGTTGGTATATTATAAACAGCACTATAATTATGTTTTTATAGAGACACGATAATCAAGTGTGAAAGACATGTCTCTCTCTTTCTTAAAACTGTGTTGAGTCCTGTTCCAACAATTCACACACTTGAAGTGTCTAATACTTGCATGCATGTATGAGTGTCAACTTATTGTCAATACAACTTTGCGGATGATTGTTGAAAATTAGCTCTGATGCAAAGCTACACAGTTGGTGCTGTGTAAACATCATAAACATCCCTTAGTATATCGTCCAAACAATCGTTGCATCATTGATTCTGCCTTAAATATGGGACAATTGCCATGAGATTGGGGGTGGAGTTAAGTTATACAGCTGACAGTTTTGTAAACGTACTTGTATCCTAATATTCGTTACTTGACCGAAAAGTCAGTGCTGAAATAACAGCCATACCTTTACGAATGTATTGAAGTTGAGAGTACTTTTTTAAAAATGCTCTTTTAATAATATTATTAAACTTCATTTTTTCCATTGGCATTTTAATTAAAGCAGCTAAAAATGAGCATCGACTTGATTATAATATAATGAAGAATATTTCAATTTAACATTTAGAAAATCTTCGGATTTTATACCGGTAAACTTGAGATTTCCAACAAGTTCTCTTATATGGTACAGACGTTCTTATTTGGGAGTTGAGAGTAAGACGTTTGACAGTGTGGGCCATCAATATCTTTTCCAGGCAATAATAAATATAGATTTCCCAAATCATCTTGTAAAAATAGGAAGCATAAATCTCACAGATCTATGACACAGCTTTGTTGGAAGAAAACATAACCAACATGAGAAGGATACTTTACAGAGTCAATGGGGTTGGAATTCAAGCAGGCCTCAAACTGAATCTCCAAAAACTAAAGTACTTCATGTAATGGGAAATGGTGCTCATGACAAACAGTTTGTGATGCTAATCAAGGCTGCTCTAAAAAAAAATCTGATTTCAAGTATTAGGGTTCTGTCAAATCAGATGACGGCTCATGTACTAAAGACATAAAGATCAGAATAGGAATGGCCAAGAGCTAAACAACATTTGGAAAGATCATGGCATTACAGCAGATCTCAAAATAAAGCTGCTAAGATGTTTAGTATGGCCTGTCATGTTCTGCAGTTAAGCATGGACCCAAAAGAAAGCAGATAATACATCACTCCTTGACAATATCACTAGCACCTGCGATTTCAGGATTCATGAGGTATTCAAAGCTAGCCAAAACAGAGAGAAATGGAGGACGTTTGTGGCATCATCAAGTGCAGCTGCCAACACTGACTATGATGACGCTGGCAGATGAGAGCGCATACATTTTAGATATGTGTCTAGTTTGTTCATAAAATGTACTTGTACAACACAAGGAATAGATCCTGACAAAATGTCTTAATCTCAAATTATCTTTAAACCTTATTAAACTGTGCCATGAACTGCAGCACATGTCAAGAATCAAAGACGTTTTGTGAAAACAGCTTTACAACTCTTGATTGGTTTGAAAAGGTGATGTAGAATGTAAAGTGAGCTGAATTATTTGTGAACCTTAAAAAATCCTATAATTGATATCAAGGTTGGTTATGGAATTTTCAACTCTGGTTTTACCAAGTCACTCATTCACCAAAAAAGACAATTTGTTTTTCTTTTCAGACATCATGTCTACCCCATCAGCACCACCACCCACCTATAATGAAAGCATGCAGCAGTCTAATTCAAATCCTCCTATGGGTAAGTCAATTGTTCCTTTGTCATTATTGCTACTGTGTTGTTTTTTTACATATTTATCCCAAACAAGACAGCACATTAATAGAAACACATGAGGTTTAGAAATTATAAAATGGGTTGTAAATATAAAAACAATCTAGCACTTATAACTTATAGGGTACTAAACAACCTTAACTATAGTTGGTTTTGCAACTAAAAACACTAAAAAAAAACTGGTCCTGAATGTAAACTAATATGAAGAGAATTATCGATATGGGCAACCTTGAGTATTGATATGCTGTGGGGGGGGGGGGGGGTCAAAGCACACCATTCCTCTGATTTGTATTTGTGTACCATTATGACTAAACTTTAAAAAATTGCCTGTATGTTTGAAAAGTCAGAAAATTGTGTAAGAAATTGCAGTACAATCCAGATGGCCTATAGAAACACCTTCAAGAGTCTCTGTCGCTTCTTGCTACAATGAGATCAACTTGATAAATACCTTGCCAGTGTTCACATAATATATCTGACATTCGTTAAGTGATTGGCCACTCCTACTCCTAGATAATGAAAGGCTCTGCATTGATTGTCTCATTATTTGAGGGGGTATAGCAACAGGTAAGTGTTTTTTTTAAACATGGTGGGGTTCTAGAGTAACAAATATGAGACTATGGGTTTTGAGAATAATGATTTGCACGACTCCAAGTTTTTAGAAAAAGTTGCTGTGCCATTGTCTTTTAAGGGTTGTGTATTTGAAGATGATATTCTTATATTTGTTAATGGAAAAACCAACAAGTTGACTATATTACTGACTACTTTGATAAAGGTAAATATGTACAATTAAGCATTCACCATCTTTACTATTTGTTTTATTATGTTACAGGGATTGTGAACAGACAGATATTGCGAAACAAAACCTTGTTTACTTTATATTAGCTGTTCAGTGGTATGCTAGTGTATTGTTTCAAACACTTTTTATATTTTTAAAAACATTCTAACCATGAGTTTTATTCTTTTTTTTTGTATGAATATTAATATTTTCAAGTGGTAGTACTTGCCCTTTCTTGTCTACTATGACATTAGGATAAACAAATAAAAACACATTTCTTTTTATTGATCAGTGAATACTTTTCAACAAATGAAATCTTTCATTCTATTTGAACCATGTCATTGGCCTGTGTACTATGTCAATGGAATCTAAATTTGAGGGAGATAACAGTGACCCAAATTTTTGCTGACTAACTATTATTGATACAAACACATACCGCAGTATTTCGTTTTAAAATTAAGGGGGATCTCTTATTCAGACTACTAGCTTGGATATTAACCATATAATCTAATTTCTGAATATTTTATGTTTGCTTTGTCTTTCACATGGTTACCACAGTATACAGCCCTCAGCAAGGGCCCTCTCAAAAGGGTAATTATGAGAAAAGCCCTCTCAAAAGGGGTCTTCTCAAGACAGCCCTCAGTAAAGGCTCTCAGATTTCTGTGGCAACCATTTTAGCTGATGCTGATGTTTGGTCACATGACATAGTCGTTTGGTAGATGGGAGGTAGGCAAGTGTAATTCTCTCCCGCAGCTGAGGTTAAGCCCTTTTTGTTGGATGTGGACACCCTCTGCCACTCCTCGTCTGAACCAGTCTGACTCTCTTGACATTTGTCAATTGCAGATGAACTAAAACTTTTAATATTCTATTTCTTAACAGGATACCAACAATCCTATGGTGCAATGCCTCCTCCACAACAGGGTGGATATCCTCAAGCTGGGTATCCACAGGGAGCAGCGCCACCCTACCCTACAGGAGGACAATATGACCCTTATAAAACAGGACCGTATGATCCATCTAAGCAAGGCGGCTACCCACCCCCTCAGGGCCAGTATCCAGGCCAGGGTATGCCCCCACCAGTTCCTTCACATCAGTCATATCAATCATCAATTGTTGTGCAGCCAACTCAGCAGGTGGTCCTAGTCGGTGGTTGTCCAGCATGTAGGGTGAGACTTTTTCCTATTCATGCAAATATTTCTATAACTCTAAATGGCCATTCCATTTTTTGACTTTGGCAGTTTAGAGACTACCCAAAGGTCAGCAAAGACTTTTTCTACCAATTTAGAACTAAGTTATCAAGGGAAATTACTATATAAAAAGTCCATAGTAATGCCAAAAAATTATTACATCCCTTTACTTATTGTTCCTTAGAAGCAAGCTATTATAGTGTATTTTTCGCCGTAAATGTTTAGATAACTTTAGGTGTAACTGCAGATGCTTCCACACATTTATTTTTAGTTGCTTGTGTTTTACTAAGTTTTAGATAAGGCACCCCTATTTTTTTTCCATTAAGCTGTTGGGGTTTTATTGGTCTGATTCTTTTTTTTTTAACCAACCCAGGTCTAATGAAACTGTTTGAAAAACATTGGATTTATTTGAGCTTGTTCATGAAGTTGATTTATTTTAGTTTTAGGATAGATCTAATGAGCCAAACATGTTTGCATCATTGCTTTATTTGTTTATCCTTTGAGATTTGTGAGACTTAATTTGGATTACAATTTTTTATCAATTAAGATCATGAGTCATAGCAGACAGTCTGTCTAGGCAGCTGACAATGCAAAAACCCAAATTATTCTGTTAAACTGTTAAATAAATTTATAAAGCCAAAGAAGCCATAACAATAAATAAAATCCTATTTGTTGAGAGATATTTAAAGACTAAAATACCACAGTTTCCATTTTTTGCACATATATTCATGGGCAATTCCATGCGTTCCGGAATGACATTTGAAGTTACTTTTGCAACTTCTAAGGTGTCCAAGTAAAAGTATTTTTTAGGGTTTCAATGCTTGTTTTTTATCAGAGACATATCAAATCAAACAAGAGTTGCATTGAAACAAATGTTGAACTAGTATTAACAGTGTAACAAGCCCTTGAAGTCAGCGTTCCGTAATGACAGTCATGTTTCCTCAATGTAAAGGTGTGTGTGGTAAATTGGAAAGCCCTGTGAAGTTTATGCATATATATAGTGAATGTGCCATTTAAAAGTTGCGTGAGATGTCGTTCTTTGATTTGGTAATGAGCATGTTGCAAGGAATGTTCTTTCTACTGGCTTGTACCCCAATCAGTGGCCGTTCCGGAATGATGGATAAATCGTTCCGGAATGGCGCTCTGAAATATTTGCTATAATAAGCTCTGCGAACATTAAATGGGTTTTAATTCCATACAATATGTGAATAGGAAACTCTTGGCCATGTTAGAAGCCAATTTCTTCAAAATCACTTA
>JAUUEB010385979.1:0-12251 GCA_032362205.1 Clione limacina
ATGTCTGTCTGTATGTCTGTCTGTATGTATGTCTGTCTGTCTGTCTGTCTGTACTTCTGTCTGTATGTCTGTATGTCTGTCTGTCTGTCTGTCGATAGTGTTTAAGTAGAATACATTAAATTGAAAGAAAACTAACGTGTGTATAAAACAGAAGGTTTTTACAAAGTATAACAATACGTTTTCAGCAGAGTATAATGAAAAACATGGTCAAATGACCATTGAGTAATTTTGTCACGGGTGTCATTCTATGATGTTGTTTTGTCGTCGGCGTCTTTTTTCCCCCTTTATCTTTTTCTCGAGACAGTCACAGATATAGACTCGAGATGAGGCAAGATAAGTAAAGTGTTTTAAAAATGATGAGGTAAAATTTCAATTTTTTATTGGGATTCATAAGAAAACGAAATTAATTCATAAAATCCAAAATATTTGTATTTTTTTATCCTATGTTCAAACCACAGCAAAATCCACCCAGAGACTTCTGAGGAAATCATCACGCAAGCAATCAATCAAGCAAGCAAGCATAAAATTCACGTATATTGTTAAAGATTTAAGTATCGATGACATAATATGATTATAAATAGTTTTACTTTACATATTGTCGGATTTGTACTCGTTCTTGGAAGTCATGTTTTTAGTTATGTTTGCGATTGAAAACACCTTTTTGCGTTGTAGTCCTCTACAACTAAAAATGTTACCTTCAAGTACTTCCAATCTATCCCGGATTCAGGTCGTCTATGCGTTTTTTTGTAAGTTATGAATGAGCACAACAAATCATGAGGGTGGTGATAGGGGTATTTATTGAGATCAATAATAAGGGCCCGTTGAAACAAAAAATATCTTAACAAACGATCCTTCATGTGTTGTCTCGAGAGAAACGATTTGAGAACATTTACATTGTGTTTTAATAAATGTTACTCCGTTATCTATACATCGATGCAGTCGAAGTGAGAGATTTATTAAAGTGAGTTCAAAAAGGCTAACAAGACAGTTGTTTTCTTTCTTTTTTAACATTCGTGTACCCTTCTATGTCGGTTAAATCGAAGCTTTCAGTGGTTAAAGTGGGAGATTTGTTAAAGTTAGTCCAAAAAGGCCAACAAGACATTTTCGTTTATCCCTCTTCGTCGGCTGAATAGAGGTTTTCAGCTTTTTGCGAGAGCTCTTTGCTGATTTGATCATAGTAAATGGTCGTTGACTACAATTTGTTATAGTTAAGTCCGCAAGTCACTATTTTTTGAAACCCTTTGACGTAACTTTTTTGGTCTTACAATTTACGGGTTAATCTTCAACAGTGACATATATAGGCATGACGTCATTTGAATTTCACAACGGTAGTATCTAAACCAATCCGTAATTTCAGAACATGAACACGAGAAATCAAATCCAGTAAAACCACTATTAATGTCTTCGTATTGTTCCTGTTAATTACTGGAATAGCGTCACATAATTGGAAACTGTTACTCTTATTACTACCAAGTCATTATTGTGAGTGCTGCTAGACAGACTCATTTCAAAAGTGGTATATCATGACAGTTATAAAGATATATTAAAGTTAAAGCTCGATCGGTGTTCATTCATCAATACCAAAATATGCAATACATGAGGTATACAAACTCACCCAGGAAAACTTCACTATTAAGTTCTTTCATACCGAGCACTAGTCGAATAAAAATGATGATAAAGTTGCTTTAACATTTATATTTGTCGAGAAAAATGAATTAGGTAATAGAAAAAACAACTGCAACATTCATTACAAGTTCATATTTGTCGGGACAAATTAATTAGGTTATACAAAAAACAACTGCAACATTCATTAAAAGTCCCTACATCCAAAGAGGAGAACCATATATACCCGGAAATTAAAATGAAGTTGAGATGCTGGAGTGTGTTTTAGCATTGTCTTAAAACTAGTTTTCAATTGTTGACACGTAACGTCTAAAACAAACTCTGGTAATTATAACATCAAGCAACTTTAGAAAGCCAGGTCAAGCCTTGTAAGCGAATCAACAACTGAAATGGAAGAACTCACGATAAGAACAGCTTACACGAAGACGACGAAAATAGATTTGTAGATTCAAATGACGTTGTTTAGTTATCATTATAAAACATAATTGGCTTAAGTCCTGCAAAATGTACTGGGTGACTGTTTCTAGTAGCCAATTTAAAAGTTTTTATATGAAAAGTAAGACAAAATAATCCAATCTTGTTTTAAGCGAAGCATTTGGAATTTGTGCCTGTTGTGTTTGATAACTTTTGCAAGAGTTTGTTACCTCCGGTTTCATAGATACAACGATAAATAGGGAATGGCGGAAATAACTAAATAGACTAAACAAAAAATATATAAAAGTAAAAACCTAATTTGAAATGCTCGAAATGTTTGCATGCTATTTTAAAAGATCATGGTTTGAATCCTTCTTAATATCAATTTCATTCTTTAATTAGTTGTAGAACACCTTATACTTTGGAGACAGCCACCTCGATAAGCAGTGTGTAAGAATAGGTATATATAATAGAAAGTAGCTAATTTTATAAGTAAAGTTTGATTTCTCTAAATAACTAAAAAGTCCATATTCTCGATTTTAGGTTAAAATCCGGTCAAAGAAATACGCGTTAAAATTTTCGTTTCTGCACATATTTAGTCAAGTGGAACAAAGACATAACAAGAAACACAACCAAACAAAACCGGAACCATACATTCAAGTCACGTGTATGTCATCTTCGCGGAGAGTCGTACATAAAACAAGCAGTCCTGTCAGAGAAAAATGCCTCATCATGCAAACGTAATAAGAATGAGCGAGCACAGCACAGTTAATACAATTCTCTCCTGAAGATGCTATATAAGAGGAATACAAATACAAGAATGGAAGGCCGCAGAGATTTAACTTAAAATCTGAACTCAAGCTTTGGATAGTATGAACAATTGCAGCCCATACTATAAAGTAGTGCCGGTTAAAATATTACGTATAAATACATGTTTTTTTGTTGACTATAATTGCCGAATCCGACTTGAAGTGGAACCATTTTGCGATAGCAGAAGTTATTTTATAACATGTGGTACATTTTTTAATAGTGATTCTTTTATGAATACAAACTTTATGTTAGCAATTTGGGGTTGTTGAAAACAATACTTAACTGATAACTAATAAATAACCAATGTTAAATATGTGTTTGTTACATCGAAAGCTGAATACCGTTTTTAATCATGTTAAGTGTTTTGATAAGAACCCTGTGCAAAAATAACTCATAAAGAGCAAGTTTATTTATTGTCAGTGTTTATCGTTTGGCCAAAACAACCTACTTATAAACTCGCGAAAGCAATTTGAATACAAGCAAAATCAGGATTGTTTAGAATAATTGACTAGGTATTTGCAAGCGTAATTAATCTATTCGTTGAAAAGACGGTACATTATGACGTCAGTGGTCTACCAATAGTAACACTATATTTAGATTGTTTTTTGTTTTTTGAATGAAGGGAAATCTCTTATTAGTGATGTTTATTTAAATATGATCGTAAATTAAAACATTTTTATGTGTGCGTCATACGTGGGCACTGGCAGTTAAAACAATGCACGTTTTTTTTATAAAACTGATAACTCAAACACATGTCTGCAATATTTCTGTCTGCGAAATCACATACTATAGGCGGTTTAATGCGAGCTCTTGATGAAATATATTTACAAACTATATCCAAACTTGCGGATTGACTTCCTCTAGACTGAGAACATGTTTTCACAAACTAAGGGATTCTTTTCAAACATGAGACGTCCGTCATATACACCATTCATTACCTCTAATTGGTAATAATATATACCGTATATTAGCTTACGGCTCTTGTCAACAAAGAGATATTTCTCAAGCAATGTTAAATGTTTGTTAGACATGGAATTTATGCGTGATATTCAGGCTAATATGTCAACATCAGCGTATATAAGCCATACATGTTTTATATTCTTGTTTATTGTGAAAGGCTTAACGTCTTAATCAGCACATTGCAGTTTGTATAATCCACTGTGCTCCTTAGACATGTATACTATATATTGCACTACTTGCCTGTGCTCCTTAGAAATGTTACTATATATTGCACTACTCGCATATCTTATACAGTATACAGTCACAGTTTATATTTTAAGCTAATCTATTAATAGCCTGTGCCAATATGTGTCATGTGTTAATAAACCGATGATAATTTAAAGACTGAATTGTCATCATGTTATACGCAATTTTCGTCATTGGTATAACATTTCTCAAATAAAGACATGGTAAAGGTGAACTATCTGCAGGTCAATAATGTATAATAATAATAATAATATAGAGCATTTATATAGCGCATTTCCAGGTCAACGACTTGCTCAATGCGCTTCACAATATATTACCCCGACAGGCAACGAAGACAGACATATACTTTCATAGTACAGAGACATTCACTTCGACGGAGACACACATGTACATCCAGAGAGTACAAGGAGTCAGCTGGTTAAGCGACAAGCCTTAGTAAACTAGACAAGGCCTTTATGTCAGGTACCCATATATACTGCTGGGTAAACACTCTACATCTTGGGAGGACGGCCCTTTCCTTGGCAGCTGGACACTTCTATTCTTTGAGGCAGCTGCACTCCTCTTTTCTTGCCATACCAAAAAAGCCTACTCCGACACATAAGCTCTGTGATCAGGATGACCCCAACTTTAGCCAGCAGTTTTTCACTGGTGAATTCATCTCTTGCGGTAGCAACACACATCTAGCGGACCATAGAGATATCATTTCTGCCTAGTCTATGTTATTGAAATTATTAATGGAATATGTCTTTAAAACAAAACAAAAATATTTTCCATACTAGTGTTACATTGACATCCAAAGTGTAGAATGGCTTATTCAAAGTTTAAGTAACAAGTTTTTAGTTTGACCTACAGCATCAAAGTCACTGGCCAAAAAGGGAGATAACTTTACTTTGTATATATTTTAGCATCACTTGTTTCCCTTTGATATGTGAATATTCACATAAAGTTTAATCTTTCTATGGTTAAAAATAATCTTCTCTGAGCTTGTTTTCTGAGAACCTTTTTATGCTATACAATTGCCTTCTATAATCCGGAAACTTTTGTTTCCGAACAACAACAGTAGGGGGGAAATGGAATTTTATATAAGGGTTAACTTTATAAAGATAATGTACCAGTGGTTTGATACACCCTATCTGTACTGAGTTTGGTAAGTAGTCTCAGAGTATGGTCCAATGCATGACTTGAATAGTTTGTGACGTCTTTTATCGGGACATTTTACTTCCAATTTTTTATATGTACATAAATAGTGATGTTTAATGAAAAACCATTTTACTTATGTTTTAATGTGTAATGCAGCCTTTTCAACAGTTGTGACAATGGCATCTTTCATACCTCAATATTTGTTCTTGTTGAGCTATGAATATATATTGCAATAATGCTAAAATTATTTTTAGTCTTACCTGGCATCTCACAATGATGATGCATATGAAGAATGTCATGTTAAGTACAATAACACATTTGTAAACAGTGCGTTCCTTATGTCAGAACATTGGACAGTGACATGATCAGGGATGTTTTTATAACGTTATCTGTTGATTTGTGTTCTATAATGTTGCCATTGTCAACTTTATTCCTCTTTAACTAAATGCACCAATAGCTTACCGAATATTGGTTCTCCTAGTTGTGTGCAATAATTGTACGCATATTGGTTCTTCTAGTTGTTCTCCTTTAGTTGCAAAAACAGTATGTCACATTGTGGGTCTCTTAGTTGTGTAAAACAGTTTGCCACAAGGTGGGTCTCATATTTGTGTACAATAGATTGACGCATGTTGGCTCTCCTAGTTGTGTACAATATGTTGACGTATATTGGCTCTCCTAGTTGTGTACAATATGTTGACATATATTGGCTCTCCTAGTTGTGTACAATAGGTTGACGCATGTTGGCTCTCCTAGTTGTGTACAATAATTTGACGCTTGTTGGCTCTCCTAGTTGTGTACAATATGTTGACGCTTGTTGGCTCTCCTAGTTTTGTACAATATGTTGACGCTTGTTGGCTCTCCTAGTTATGTACAATGGGTTGATGCATGCTGGCTCTCCTAGATGTGTACAATAATTTGACGTATGTTGGCTCTCCTAGTTATGTGCAATAGGTTGACGTATGTCGGCTCTCCTAGCTGTTTACAATAGTTTGACGCATATTGGTCATCAATGTTTACTGACCACCCTGTATATCTCCTAATCTAAAGCTGTGTCTCATTCATTTAACGTTGTTAAAAGAAGTCTAAAGTTGCATGGCCCATAACGATATCTTTATTTTATAGTCCACCAAAACGTCGATTAAAAACAAATATCGTGTCCCTTTTTCTAATCCCCAGAAGGCGAATTGACTGTTTGCCAGACTTGTTTTCACAAACAGTCCATTGTAACCATGAGCACGAAAGTCCTTCAATATTGGTTTTTGTTTTCATAACACATTTTATAAGTTGGGCGTACATTTATCGAGTTACTTTATCTTTGTATAAGCAAATTTTATATCATTAAATCGATCGTTGATGTGGTTACCATTTTTATTGGAATGTAATCAATACCTATCGTGTAGCAATAAAAGGGACCTCAGGCCTTATCTGGATCTATACCGAGGGAGTTTTGTATGTTTTTTTTTACAATATATGTCAGTTCCAGGTTCAGTTCTGGACAGTATCCAAACTGTTTGATATTATTCATGTTTAAAAGTATGATGACAATGTTTTTGTTTCTAAACCCATATATTTGAGATTCAAATGCTTTGACACATAAATATTTACTCATCAACCTATTAAACATAACTAGCAGCACATATATAAGTATTATTTTTAATCAAAATACTATTTGTCTACTTGTTTTATAGATGTCATTTAGTGCATTTTCTTCTTCTCAGTTACCGTTTAGTGCATTTTCTTCTTCTCAGTTACCGTTTAGTGCATTTTCTTCTTCTCAGTTACCATTTAGTGCATTTTCTTCTTCTCAGTTATCCCATACGTACTTAAGGGCCAATTTAAATAATGAGTACCTTCTGCGAACAGATAGTGACACACTCTAGGCTAAAGGTTGCATCAAAATGTTCGAACATGAGTGTGTAAAGCAAGGCTAACATAGAATCAAGAATCAGTCCTGGATTTATCCTCAACCAAGTTGATTTCATATGACTGAGTTCATAGGGGAACGAAACAAATAAATTGTAATGAAAGTTATTGTTTTCCTTAGTTTTAAAGAAGAATTTCCTTCCAGGAATTGGGTATTTGCCATTTGGACATGTTTTGCTTTTTTGTTTGGTATATTATATAGCATAGGCAATACAGTGCAGTTCCAGGCTAGCGAATGTTGATGCAAATCTTCATATAACAATTAAGATAAACTCTCAATAGTTCGTTGACAAATTTATCGAACATATGTGTTAGATGGAGTGTATAGGAGGGCTTGTCTCCTGACATGTCTCCTGTTGGAATAAAACGTCTTTTTTGTACGCCAAATCAATAGAAGAGAACACTGGCTCTATAAAACCGTTTTTGTGTCCATTTAAGACTAGTTAACATGGAGATTATTAACTTTTAAATTGAAAAACGGAATAAAGAATGGTCTTTGTGCGTATTAAATCGTATTTTTGTTGTTGACAGAATAAAAGCTGAAATGTCAAGATTTCCAACGCAAGGTTGGATTTTTCTCTAAGCTTAGAAATAAGAAATTTATTAAGCTTTAATTTTAAAATTTAGCGAAGAAAAAAAGCTGAAATAAAGCTAGAACTGCTCGAACTGATTTGAGCTAACAGAGTCAAACAATACTAATATATTCCCACGGGAAGTATACAAGGAAGCTGTCTGTTAAGTAGTTCCTTCACTTTAATGGCCGTTAAAATTGCTTACCCAGCTTATGTTCCAATTGTGAAATGTATTAACTGTCTTTTCGAGAACACAATGTTGAGCCAATGTCATAATTCCGATTCATGGTCCAGTATAATCGACTAGTACTAGTACGAACTCCTAATCACTTTCTGACTGGTAGGTACAGATCCAGATCGATGACTAGAGTTTACAATGGAATCTGTTTAGCACAATGAGCGATCGGGGATTGTCCTTGCCAAACATTTTTTATTTGTTTTTGGCAAACAAATAAAACACCCTGAACTTTTAACTCCTAAATTATCAAAATAGGTAATTAAATTCACTTAAAACCTGTGCATGTTGGACAAACAGTTGAGTAAGCATGTGGATGGTTGTTTCAATAAAAAAGTAAGAAAATATACATAACTATGAAACTAGACGATGATTTAATCACACGCCTTGAGGATTTAGCTTTGTTTGTACTAAATACATTCTATTGTAAACTCTGATTGGGATCTGTACCAGTACATACCTTTCACGTTTTTGCAACGATTTATATACGAAGTTCGACCGTGATGTACCTCATCTTTCGGCAGATAGCAAAAGACGCTTGTAAGGAGAATAATGAGGGCAGTGAAGTCGTAGTTGCTGCATAAACAGGACATATTTTGATGAGCCTGGCATGAGACTATTTGTTTAGATATAATTGCGAAAGAAAGTAACCTTATTTTAGAACAGAAAACTTACTTGTTCCCTTTTAATCCTCAGAAAGTCCCCCCAAATCCCTTGACAGAAGATGTGATTGCAGAGAGTTTGTCACTTCTGTGTAAAACTGGTGATGGATTGTCTCATGCCTATGTCAGACTTGATATACACGAAAGGTAGGATTTTGTAAAGAGAATAGATTAGTTATGTCTATATATCTGTCTTTTTTTATATTGCAAGTTTCAATGGCAAAACATTGCAAGCAAAATAGCAAAAAAAATTCAAAATTGCAAATGCAATTCGTTACTTATATTTCAATTGATGATTTTTTTCGACGTTTAAAAAACTACAACTTTCTATCTCAATTTACGACAATTCAAACGGATTAAATTTGCATGCATATACCTCCTCGGCAGGTAAAATAAAACAAACTACTCCAGCCGATTTTGTTGCTTCGAGGGAAACAATTATAAGTAAAGGGATGTAACCAACTTTTATTTGTTTATGGATAAATCCTATAGTTATTTCCCTTGTCAAAAAGCATTGCAAAAATTCACGTTAAAGTGTTCTTCTCTCGGTTCATGAAAAAAATTGAAGAAATTGCGGTAAATGAAAAAAAAATTATGCGCAGCCGCAAGCGTGCAGTTTTCCGCATTGATAGACATATCAACATGAACAAGTGGATATCTATTTTTTTAAAGTTTGGTGAATGATTGTAAGTGTTTAGATTTTCATGCATGATTACTTTAAAAGGAAGTCATATTTTAAAAAGAAACCTGTCTGTGCACATCAGTAATGAGGACTGACTCAAAATATGCTCCAGAGCTAAGTAGGGCACTCGCATATCTGGGTATGTAGAGGAGCCTTGCCCTCATTGAAGTTACACTTCTGTGTTATTTATAGACAAGGTGATTTTCCTATAAACCTAAGCAGGTTGCTTATGTATGTTCAAGTAGTCCAACAAGGGGGTAATGATTGAGGGTATGCTGTTGTTAATTCTATGAATGGATTTAGTATCAGGTGTTAGTTGTTAGACCTAATAAACGAACAAGTATTAATGATAGGTTTCTGGATTAACTTTCAGTTGATGATGCTTTTATCCAAAAATTAAGGATCATTCCGGCGCTTACATTGCTTATAGTACTCTTCGCCTCTGGTGCACATGGCTATCAAGAACATTGAAAATATATGTTAAATTATTTAGATAAAAATTCATCAATTATGCTTAAAAATCTTGAAAAAAGTATAAAGAAAACATTTGAAAAGGAATGAAACTTTTGTTTTAAACATTGTATGTCCAAAATTTCTTTTGTGCTATAGTAACTCTTTATATTAAGTCAATATTTCTAATGAGACACCCACCCCAAGCTATATATTTGTGGTACCTACCCAATAGAAATAATGTTAACATGTCCCTTTATCATAAAATGAAGATATCAATTAGATCTGATAAATTACAGAGCCAAACATTAGTTTCCAATAGTTTTTAAGCAAAGGGAAGTTATTCAACAAAATAATTGAAAAGACTTGATTGTTTTCCTTTCTAATTATTTTGTGGGTAGTTGTTGATTTGGTGGCCTTGGGGCATTGTCACCCCTTTACATGTGAGAGGGTCTGTGTTTGAATATGGCCAATGCTGCATGTTTTCTGCCTTTATTCACATGACAGTAATGTTGGACCCACTACCACCTTACATATAAACCTTCCTGTGTTGCAAGGGGTGTAAATACATTCAATAGACCAAGCAAGTTGTTGACACCCGTTTGAACTACAGCCCTTGTTATGACAACAACATTTTCCATAAGTGGCCATTGAACAAGGTTTTTATGTAGTCATTAAATTTGATTTTCTTCTGTAGATTCCAAATTATTACCTTGTATACTATTTTCTTGTATTCCTTCAGGGAAATCACAGATATTGAAATCTTATCGTCTTTCATCCATCTGAGATATGTTGATGTAACTAAAAACTCTCTCAAGGATATATCATCACTAAGTGCTCTTACTCACATGCTCACCTTAAAGGCTGATGAGAATCTCCTCACAACTGCATGTTTGGAAGAGATGCCTTTCCTTCAGGTAAAGGTTTTGAAATGTAAACTTGACTAAATAAAGTGGTAGAAAATATGTTAAAGACACTTAATCAAAGTATAATCATGAGCATGTTGTATGTATTAGGATGGAAACCAAATGAAATATATATTTAACACATTTCTTAGGAAACTGAATTACCAATGTGACTTCTCACAGATGATCTAAAGTAAAGTTATCCATACTCATTACTGAGTTTCGGGTAATCAGGAGTTAGAGTCCCGACTTTTTAGATAACGCCATTTGAGGTAGGTTGTCATTGCTTTCCTCACCGACTTGACTTTCCCTGACCTAAAGAGGTTAGCTCCTCGTTTTCGCAACTGGCCGCCAAGTCAACGGGGGATGTTTTTCGAACACAAACTAAGGTCGAGGCTAGAGCTCAAACCGGCAGTGTTCCTGGTGATAGAACGTTGCTCTAACCAACTGAGCTATCTGTATGTTATTGCAATGAACTGTAAGTTAACTTTTTATCTCTTTGTTATACCTTTTGGTTAGTCTTAAGTGATTTTAGGCCCTCTAAAAGCCAGTTTGGTTATAAGACAGATCAAACATAAACATTGTTGCCTAGGACAGAGCTAGTGGCACTGTCCAGATTCAAACCTTGCCCTCTTGCATGCAAAGCAGAGACATTACCCCAACACCACCACACCTCTTTAATACCTCAAACTCTTAGAGATAGTCAAATTATTAACAAAAGTTGTTAAAGTCTAAAGAGATATAAAATTGAGTTCTTGACATTTTGGTTTCATTCTTTATCAGGTTGCAAGTTTTAGTCATAACAAAATCAACACCACAGAAGGAATCAACCACCCAATGCTTGAACAGTTGAACCTTAACAGTAAGTGACTAAGGAAGTTCTTGATCTAGGCTAACTTTACATTTTTTTTACTTGACTTTATTTTAAATATTACAAGGTTTCTTTATTCATCAGTGCACATACAAGTATGTCAAATAAACATGCAAAAATACTAAAACTATTTAAATTCGTAAGTTGTGCTGCAACTAGGTGATGAACCTATATGGACCAATGTGATTGCCAGAACAATGCTGTAATTGAACTGGTAAAGGTGTTTGGAAACATAACATAAAATCAATTAGTTTTAAGAATCAAAACAATTATTTTGAATAAAACTTAAACAATATCTCTTTATAATAAGAATGATTTAAATCCATTTACCTTCGAGGTGAAATTTATGAAAGTCGTCAGGAGCTTTCACTCGTCATCAGACAAGCTTCTTCGGCTGAATGATGTTATGAACATATCTCTTTAAGTAGTCTTAATTTTGTTGTTAATTTTTATTTGTCATTCAAATATTTCGAGTAGAGTTTGTGATTTGTCTCAAAAGTGTTTTGCAAATGCATTTTTTTAAAAGAATGAAAATTATATTTTTCTTTCATTCAAACCTTCCCAAACCCTCTTTTTAACAACCAGTCTTCATATATTGAATAATCAGCCATATGAGACCTGCGACTTAATAGATAAAAATTATGTTTTACTTTTATATCTTAACTGTAGAAAGCGGTCACGGCTTGGCACAGCTTGACACTTTTGCTCATGATAATGTGTAAGGGTGGTTGCTCGATCGAAAAATGTGTGACGTATGA
>JAUUEB010386090.1:1018-12251 GCA_032362205.1 Clione limacina
TAGTGCGAGTAACAAATATGATGGCCAGCCTGCGCCAAGTCTCGTGATAAGGAAAGCATCACAGTATGAAGCTCGTTATGGAACTGATTTTTGCATGCACCGGTGCAAAGGTCACAGGTTTCGTTGATGAGTGGTGATGTTTGGAGTGATGTATAGTTCTGTTCACAACATTTGAATAAATCTTAATGTACAAACAAGCTTAATCATTACACGTGTTTTTAACGTTGTGAATACTGGATACATTATGCATGTGATTTGACCACCACATAAACTACACATGAGCAGGCGTCTGAAAACAGATATTTACATATGAATACCATAAGCACAGCTGATTAGATATAAATATTTATGTCCCGTGGGGCACTTATTTGAGTCATTGCGAAGTGTAGCACCAAGTGTGAAAAAGACTGAAAATACACGAGGGATGCAGCCGCCTAACTCTCAGGTAAGAGTCAAGTTCTCATCAAAAAGTTTTTTCAATAAGTCATTGGTCATATCGTTGGCAACGATAACAGTAGAAAATCGCCGGAGACCTACGCAATTTAAGCTGGAAGCTTTGAGATAATTTGGCAAATACAGATTCACATATGTTCATAAGTGTGCCTAAATTGTTACTCTGGTAGAATGAATTAAAGTGTCGTTCGTCAAGAATGATAGTTTATTTCTTTAATCGGGTAGGGAAGGGGGTGGGGGGGGGCGTACAGTATGTGTTAGTCATACTAACTCATCGTACAGGAAGCGTATGTTATTCGTCGTCGGGGCGCTTACCAATCATACATTGAAGCTGTTAACGTATACTTGTGTCTGGTTTGAGACTGTTGTTTATATTATAGAGCTAGAGATGCGCTTTTTCTTTGATATTTATTATCCATCGTCGGAGGTACCAGCAAATGAAAATAACATTCCCGATCACACTCATCAGTTGTAAAATTAAATCAAACTCAATCGATAAAATTCAAAGAATTGCATGCATTAAGTCTAGAATGATCAACTATAATGATATCTCTATAGACTTTAATACGCCAATTTTTCTCAGGATATTTACAATTTTATCAAATAAGTGTAGAAATACACAAAATGGCGAAGGAATTCAAGAGTTGGGAATTTACCCTATAGATATTTTTTTTTAATTGTTGGGTTTACTTCCTAATACGGATGCATTTCGGATTTTTATATTTTTACCAAGTTTCCCGTTGGCTACACTTTTATAATGTTCGGTTATCCTATCATGTTAAACAAAGCTCAATTCTAACCCAGGCAGCAATAGCGTAGCAATCAATTCATTTAATTAACCCATAATGCTGAGACACAATTATAACCATATACTGTTATTTATATCACACAATGCTTCAATTTTTTGTAGCGTCAACATTCATTTTTACTTATTTGTAATCGCAATTTGCATACGATATCAATTAGGAAAGACTTTATAAAATTGTTATTTCCCCAAATGTTGAGCTTTATTCACTATCCATGTCTGTCCGCCAAACATTCAACCAACATAGAAGACATAGTCTTCAAATTTATTTCCCCATTACTCATTTGGTTTTTGCTTTTTCAAATCTTTTGGCACAATCAAAACTTAATACATTGTTTTCTAACCCTAACATGTCTATGATAACAATGAGGACCGTCTACACAAAACAGTTCTCTCTCGTAATGTTAAGTTTGATTTACTCTCCACATCTAAAGTTTGTCAACCTAACTTTTAACCAACGGGGACAATAGTCTTCAAGATTATTTGCAGACATGTCATAGTATGAATTGAATAAGCAAAACTATTTTTCAAGTTGGGTAATTGGTATGTTAACACCTGTTTAAAAGTCTAGCCGTCTTATCCAATTAGGCTTATACGACTTATAGGCTACCTGAAACTAAAGAACCGTGCAATACACAAAAGAAATCAACATCGTTGAAATGTATAGCCACTGAGTGTAAGTTAATAGAGAGTACCTTAGTCTGACATTCTTGTCCTCACTCATTCAATCAATTTATGTATTCATCAGAATGGGTTGCTATAATTAGAAAGTAATAATGTACATGAACTGCTCTACACAAATAAGGGGTAGCTAGTGTACGAGTCTAATGTGTTATTGATATAACAGTGTGTATTGAATGGTATCGATCTTCAAACCAATGTTATAGACCGACTTGTGAGCATAATTTCATCATTTCTTGTTTGTGGAGGTATGAATATACTTATTTAAAACGATGTTGTTGTTTTATTTATATATTCCATCTAATTGCAGTCAGTACTCTTACTTAATCCAATTTGTTAAATATTTAACATTATTTCCGTTCAAATAGTTGATGACATTCTTGATAAAACAATATTATAGGCAATACACATCTTGGTCATAAATATTCCGGACTTATGGCTCCTAGACTTTACATACGATCTGTTATGTCTGATCTTGTGCATCGTGTTTACTGTGCATGCAGTATATGGAACATTGGTGCATTAGGGTTCCACTTCATGTGCAGCATATTTTGAAAAGAAGTAGTTATTATCGATCATATATTTTTTATATATATTTATACATCCATCTTTCATCCACTTCACCGACCCATCCATTAACCATTCCCTCCATCCCTCCATCAATCAATATTTATCTTCATTCATCCATCTATTTATCTATTCATCCATCCCACCATCTATCAAGCCACCAAGCAAACCTATATCGTTCCACCCCTCCTAATTGCTTGAACCCTTTTATCCAATCATATAGCCGGTGCTACCTATTAACCCAAACTGATGTACACCTTATTGTCTGATTTGACAATCGTTAAGACGACGGACTTGAGATTCGGTTTTTCAAAGCCCCATTGGCCAACTTTTTTTTTAATGTGTTGAAAGTGCCATTGTGGTACTTAGTGACGGTTGTCATGCAAGATATACAAGGTATTAATTTTTTTAACTGACCGATACGAAATCTTAATAACTCCTGAAACATCCATTAAAAAACATCTGTGTTTAAACAGTACATTAGAAATGTATTCATAGTCTGGTTTGCATCATGACTAAGTTTGTGTGACTTTTGGTCATCCCGCGGTGAACGAAAAGGTAAAAGTGGACATTTTGAGCATATCATTTCATAATAATTTTCATAAGTGTCTGTCCTTTGTATGCAGTATTTTTCAATGACATTTACACAATCAACGAATAACAGACATTAAAAATTAAAACCAATTTAAAAAAGTCCATATTCATATTTAAAAAAAGATGTAAGCGAGTTAAGATATTCTAAACAATGAACAAGGACGTATTGGCGCATTGAAGATTGCGTCTGTGGGTTATTTTCCTTTCTGAGCAATATTGTTCAATTCCCAGATCAAATTTAAACTCATAATACTCATTGAAAAAAGTAAAATATCACAGAAGTGAAAGGTTGTCCAAAGTTCGATTAGTCAAAAGGCGAATAAAAGTGGGTTTTTAACCAATGTTTTCATTTGTATTTTTTAAATCTATTGGCCTACTATTCGCCTGAAAACTCATCTGCAAAATCCATCATTTAGTCTTATCGGAGACGGTAGTAAAACGTCGTTTCCGTTTGCATCTTGCATATGCGGACGATCTCTTGTTGGTGTACAATGAAAAAAGATTAGTCTCACATACAGTCGAAGTAAAGAGTACTTGATTTTAGCGAAGGGCGAAGAGAAGCACAACGTGTTTGAGCGAAGCATGCATTGATCAATCTACGAGTATGTAAAAAGCAGTACGCTAATGCAAAATTCAATAAAAAATAAGAATTTTCTTCTTAGCAATCTCTCCCTGTTTTGGCTATCAATCCTTCTTATTACAATGTTAATATATGAACGTTTGCTTAATGTGTTTTTGGTTTTAAATTGGTATAACCATCATTCACCCGCCATCCACCCTTCGTTTATATTCTTTTCTTTGAATATCATCCCTTCAGACTGCAAAAAAATCCTTCTTCATTCTTGAGATCTGATTTATCTTAGCGATTACCTGCTTAGTTGGATCTTCAACTGAACGTTTCCCAATGTTAATAAGAAATGTCGTGTTACCACACTCGATCATTGTATCAAGCACTCACAAGACCTTGATCAAACATAAATACGATTACATGACTGACACTAAGATACTTAATCTTCATATATTCCTCAGTTTCTCTAACTGAACGCTCCCTAACAACCATTCTCTCTAGTTGGCTTTAAACACGTAGTCTAACTAGAATACCAACACAACATTGGAAAGTGGCGCAGAATCAAAGCAAAAGATTAACTCTTGTGCCTTTAGTCGATATAATAAATTGTCCTTGATCTCCGAAATGGGCTACGGGGATTTGGAGTCAATGTGGGTTTTCTTCTTATTGCAAAAACTGGTTTTCTTCAGTGTTTTTTCTGCTTATTCCCTTTTTATTTTAGTCAGCTATATGTCCACTATTGAACACTATATTATTTTAAAATCTGTTGTAACCGCAACTGCCACAAAATATAATGAAACAAAAACTGGAATATTTGTAAGGATTTTGCAATATAATACTCACGCTTATATGTAATTCCCGACACCGAGTACTACATACTCGTGGAAGGTAAGTGACGATTATTTTTGTGTGATGTGTGTTTGTGAACAGGATAATTCAAGAAATATACAACTAATTGACGTTAAATGTGGTAAGATGTTGTTAATCAACACGATGATGATCTCTATTTAATTCCAGCAATATCTGTTAACAATTGATAGAGAAAGGGAATTAACAGTATTTTACTATATGTTCAAATGCCACTTTTTGTCAAGGCGCCATAATACTGAACCTAGCGTTCACTTCCCTAAAATTCTTTTGCGAGCTAACGAAAAGTTTCAATGCTTTCGCACCTTTAATTGCGCTTGAACATTTCGTACATGGTGTGATTACTTACAAATTTTACGCACCGCGCAAGCCTGAACACGTTTTTCCTGAATCGGTTAAAGCTTTTTATTGATCCAATAAGTGATTTTTGTTCTCACTGTTTTCCTATACATATTTTAATGACGTTATATTTAATTAATGCTGACATGGTACAATAAGAAAATATTTTCGTATACATAGTATTGGGTTTGTACTCTATCTGTTACTAATGTTTCTAGTCATGACATTTTCGAGACCAGATTTATGGAAACTTGTCATCTAAGATAAGATGTTTGATTATTTCATAAACTTTAGGCTTGCTTAAACTGGCAAACTAAAAATATCCTTCAATGATTTTATGAATGGGACATTAAGCACTGATTCCCTTGTACCGATGACTAATGTTCAAGTATCCTATCGGTTAATAAAAAGCCTTGTTTGAAAAGAAACGTTACAATTACATTTATACTACTCCTAAGATATCGATGTGAAATAATGAGATTCCGCTAATGAATACATTGTCGGAGTGTACTGCTAGAAGGGTAACATAGTGTTATTCACTGATGGTTCGGTTATGAGAAAGGTCAATCAGGACTGGACAATTGTTACAAGGCTGGATAGAGAGGAGATATGGTGGAAATAATGGTCTACAATTTTCTAGTTTTGGGGGCTATAGTGTGGATCAAAACTCATTGATGAAGATACATGCTTGCAAGACGATGCATGCATAGTAATCAAAGTAAATGAACATGTACAGATGTACAAAGATGTACACATTATACGCAAATATCTTACCGACACGCGAGTTTTGATGCCACTTTCTGGTCTTTGATGATAAACACGTTATTTGACACCCTTTTGTCATTCAACCGTGTTGAGATTGTCGTGTACACAACAACGTATCAATTACAATTACAGGACAGTAGGAAAGTGTGTGGCCTTAACACAATATTTCAATATTTAGCAGTTTCACCAGGTATTGTCCATAATTGTATTTTAACAGACTATTTAAACACTATATATAAACTATTTCTTTTTAGTTAATATGATTAAAGGAAAAAAGGAACAAAAAAAACAAAAAACAAAATCAAAGTTGACAAGAAATGCATTAATTGTTGCACAAATCAGTGAATGGAATTTAGTAACACGGTATAGTTTTTGCTTAGTCTACCCACTATTAGCTACCTTTGTTGTAGGGTACACATTTTTATCAATTATAAACAAATGTATTCTCCGAGATGTCTAAAACATTATAGCAATATCGACAATCAGCTTGTGTGGTGACAAATCAGTCTCTAAAGGCAAATGATGTTCATATTTTGCAAAATGTCTTTTATGTGTCCTTTTTTCTGATCTGGCAGAGAGATTTCTAGGAATTTTATATAAATGGTCAGAATAATAATGTTTTTGAAAAAAGAAATATAAAAACATGCATTCACGCTAGTTTGAGCAACCGAACGCATATAATTCTCGCACTATTAAAAACAGTTTCCCGTTTCTGAGTTCATAGCACACCAGCTGAAAAAATAGTTAATTAAATATGTTGTTTTATACAAAGATTGATTATTTTATACAGATACATTTTCATTTATTCAAATTCAACTTGATATTCGTAGATATTTTTCAATTGTTTGAATATGTCGTCTAAATGTTTCAGATTATATCAGATTAAACTAGACACATTACAAATTGGTTTCACATAAGGATGAATAACATATTGTAAATTCAATTTCTAAAAACTACAGGGCTCTGAGGAGAAGTTTGAACCGAATTTCATGTTTGAAATACCTTCACACACGCTTTATATAATATATAAAATAAAATGTATATATTAACTAATTACTGTATCAATAAATGATGAAATTAATACTACCAGGTTTGAATTCGCATCAGCTAACGGATGTACATTGATACTTAATTCTGGCAATTAGGACCTAAAGCGTTACATTTATTCTTGAAAGGGGGCTCTTGATCTTAGTTGATAGGTCGTTGACTACCACGCATTTAACGTAGAAATCACCTAAACAGACATTTGATGTATAATATAAACCAAAATTGATAGAACAGTAAACATTTAAAGTAACAAAGTTAAATCTTTGTCAAGAAATTGCATCATATCGCACTTTAAAACAGATACAATATCAGAAGTAGACATAGAAAATGATCATGGAGAAAATGTATTTCCTGGGTTTAATGGTATATGAATTGATTATAAAGTAGAAAATGACCGAATTCACGAGTTCGAATCCGGGTAGTTGCAAATCCCGTAATTTTCAGTCATCATTTGTCATGTTGTTGTCCTGCAGTACCCCTTCAGTTCATTAAGGCCATTATGACAGATTATCTTATTTCGGTCTCATTGACACATGTCATTACACTGAATCTGGTCTGAGAATACGATCCGAGTGAAAAATGAACTTGAGAAAAGTAATGATCATTAAGGAATAATCATCGTATTCAAGCAGTTCTGCTGCTGATCGTCAATCATGACGTATGTAACGTTACTGTTAGTGAATTGAAGTTAGCCATCAATCTAAACACACGTACAGTCAGACAGGCAAGGATGAAGACTGATATTATCGGAATGAACTTGCGGAAATTTGCAAACGCTATTAGGAATATTTGCGTACTGCACAAATAAAATATTGATCGTGAAAAATCATTACGTTACCTGTCTGTGCAAGTGACAGGGTTTAGAATTGAATTCATATGAGATTATAGATGCATGTCTTTACGATACTCAAAGCGCAGTATAGGAAACGTCAAAACATATGAAAACATTACTTGGCTATACCATTTTCATATAAAACATCAAAGTAATGCGCCAATAATTACTACGATGGCACCTACGAGCAGTTGAATGGGCCCAAGGTTATGACACCTGAAATTAAAGTGGAACTCACGTAAATAGTTGAGATCCTATAATATATATATATATAGTAGTAGTCATTTAGATCAAGAGTTTTAAATCTTTAACAACAAATATTATACATTGAAGCTCATAACTTATACTTGTTTTAGCTGCATAATGTAGTTTTGGCGTTTTGAAATATTGTAGAATGCTGATATTGATAAGCTGAAAATATGATATTTTTATTATATAGATATGCTCTGCTTAGAGGTATTATCAAAGGAAAATAGCATCCCTAGCAACACAATATAATTAGATATCTAATGGATATTAATCAAAAGTCTTCAGCAAAGACAATTGGGCTCTTAATTTCGTGAGAACGTTTATAAACAATGATGAAATAAGTCTAGCAATACACATGATGTCAAAGGCATTCAAGTATATTGTATCCATCTTATTCCCCACCAGCAAACCTTAATATACCATCTTCGGTAACCCTTTCGTGTTAAAAAAAACGTACGTCTAGCTTACTCAAGCAGCATTCGAGACACAATAATGACTTTTCTTTATCACACAACTCACGTTTTCATTTGATTTTCGAAGAGTCAACGTTTATTATTATGTATTTTAACCGCATTATGTAGTGGAAAATAATAAGAGCTGACTAAACTGAACTGTTCGCTAACCAAAGGTTTACTTGATTTTCTGTTCACAAAATGATGTTTTTTACATATGCACGTGCAGAAGGTGATCATGTTGTTAAACAAAACTAGCTTTTTAATGAATGGTTTGCAAAACTACTTTTCTTTCCATTCATTGAATACCAACTGTTTAGTTCATGTGGTTAGAATTTTATTTACACAATAAAAGTGTATACTTTATTTTGGATGAGATTGTACAACAAGTTTATAAACTAATGACATTTTCAGAAAGAAGTATAAATTATCACACTCATGATTTTAGTTTAGAAGTTAATCTCAACGCCACGGGTAACAAATCGATGAAATCATAGTGGTGCAGTTGTGCAAGTGCATGTTTGTTAAAACATTCAACAATGCATCTCAATACTCCAATGGTCCTTGCAAGTACCAAGGGTCCCTGGAGTGGTAAAGGTTTTGTTATTTCTTACAAAAGTCGTACTTGTGAATCTCTAGTTATAGGTTAGATTCGAGATGATCAAGGATGTATATATTTAAAGCCTTTATAATACACATTTCCAAACGTTTATTGGTATGAAGATTTCACGGTCATTTCATACGTCAAGGATATTGTGAAACAATAACAAATTAATACCACTTCTTAAGTTTAAGTTTTTGAGTTTTAATCTCTTATATCTTTATTATTTATCCTCCCACAATTTTTAATCAGGTTCATTTTAAGGTCATCTTGTAGTTCAAAGGTCATTATACTAATCTGTATTGATGTGTGCTTTGAGACAGACGTAACATTATCTGTTTAGATTGTTTTACCAAAAGTTGTGTGTGTTTATTTTCCTCAATTTGCAAGCATTTAAGATGGTTGCCGTTTGAACTACGTGTTAAACTGTTGACTGTTTCTGGAATCCAAGGTCATGCAATAAATAATAAAATTATTTATCGAAATATTTCGAAATATAATCTCAGGGTCAATTAATGTTTTCAAGGTCATATTCAAGTTCAAATATCAATTTTAGAGTGAATGATTGAGAGGTGTCGAAAACACACATTTTTATGTATTTCATTTGACTATTGAAGCAATAAAGTTTAAGAAAATAATACGTTTTCTTGATGTGTGTGGTGTTTCATAGATTAATCGTGCAAAACACTCCGTTTAATAAGACATTTAGCAGAAATCTACCCGTATAATGCACTTGACAAAAATTAAAATAAATCGAAAAAATGTACCATGAACATAATTAGCTAAATATAGACATGTTTAGAAATCTACAAACAATTGTTTGATCAAATTATGTATTGCTATGTTTGGTGAGGACATATACCTACACGGAAAGTGACATATTGCTCACGTACAAGTAACCCACACTCACCAAAATGTATTCATTTGACCAGTTTGAAGTCGTTTCAGATTACGACACACTGGTTAAACTGGAACAATAGCTCGGGAACTAATTATCGTAGTGCAAAAAAAAATTATACCATTCATTGAAAACATTCTCGTTTGACTGTATTTTAACCATTGGTCATCCCTGTTATTACGTTAATGCGGGTTTGTATGGCAACATCAATTATCCTTGTCTAGACATTCTACGGATAATTATAAGCTAGATCCATAAAATGCCGAGGAGCTTGAGTACAAAGCAATATTCCTCTAGTACATGGCATCAATCAAAGATCGACAAATGACTGGTAATTTGTTGAAACTCTACGGTTAAAGTAGTTGTTTACAATGTGATTGTCTCATTCTCTTATTAATTATTTGTCATTGCCAAGATTGGATTTCCTTTATCCAGAAACTATTCCTATATCCTAATGTTCATTAACATCTCTCGACAGTTTCTATTATTATTATTGATTAGTGATCTACGATTTATCTATTTTCTCTTTTAAACAGATTATTTCATTTTCTTCGTGTTATTACCATCCCTATTTCGGATGGATTTCTTATTTTCTCATGGTAAAAATCACCATTTATGATAGCTATATAATCTTTTAAAGACGTTCATTATTTCTAACCAACTGGACTGTCACTTTAATAGTCAAACAGAAAATTAAAAGTACTAACTAACACATCATTCAAACTCTATTGAAAAGGCACCTAATTAAAAAAGAATATATATTAGTTGCCTATACAGTGGGGCTTTGAATAACATCAATATTGTTTTCAGTGAACAATGTCCTGAAGATCCAAACAGCGAAGTATTGTCCTACTGGAACGAAAAAACGTATCTGGAAAAATTTTAACCTTGGAAACAACAATTTCAAATAAAAGCTTCAAATGTGTGTTGTGAAAATCCCGACGTCATAGGAAGTGAGCAATATGTGTATGGCCAGGGCAAGGAGGCCAATATAGGAGTGGGGGTTTTCATAGGGGTTTTCTTATGCCTCCAATATTGACTTGGAGTCAGTCTGTTTAGACAAAATAGAATAATTGATAATCTGTCCATATACGCTAAAAGAGTATAACCTTTCATGTCCTTCCAGCTTAGAGTTTATATTTTGTTTAAAGTTTGCGCAAACCGTTTAAAAGTTTCATTGCCCAAGCTCAATATACTACAGTTCTTTGAAAAATAGAAGTCTTATTTTCTTCAAGGCATTAATTTATGTACTTGTTAAGAATAAGTAACACTGAAGAGATTCCAGCTTTGAGAAAATTGAAACGTCTCCCACATGTGACCTCTTTTATTATTTTATTCATGATTTACAGCCTACTAACCATATTGAAACACCTCGGAGTATTGGCAACGAACAGAAGCGTTCCAATCTAGTCTGTCTTTAGCTTTTCTTGTCAATTAGGTCCTGGTGACTCCTACACGAGACATATATTTTATGGATTTTCCTACTTTAAGTCATAGAAGGCAATATAATTCACC
>JAUUEB010386201.1:0-12251 GCA_032362205.1 Clione limacina
CCCGCCCCTAGGCCTTAGACGTACATCTTATTTAAATCTAGAAACAAATTCCATTGTTCCTTTGTCGCAGATGCATAGTCAAAAGAAAAAACAGTTATCGCCCACGTTAACCAGCGATGACAAAATCGATAGCTTCACTTTAAAACAGTATGAATTGGTCAATTGTCAAAGGGGGATTAAATCATTATAATTATGGTAAGCAAGTGATTAAAATATTATCATGTCTTGCCTATTTTAAATAGAGTATCAAAATGCAAATATTAAGCACAGTAAATTAGAAAGCCTGATTATTTTCCTTTTAACTTTCCTGACCCTTAATTTCAGGTTTTTGGCCATCAGTACGCTCTCTTCCTCTTCAGCATAACAATATAAGTTATTTCTATGTCAAATATATTGTGGCTATATGGTTACACTTTTAGACACATTCAACAAAGACAGTTAGTTAGTCAGTGCGCATCAAAACTAATTCATTCTCATATGTAAGAAAATTAGTTCCACAACAAAATAATCTGTAAAGGTTAAGCGATTACACCCAAAAATGACCAGAAATGAAGTCAACGACATCAATATAGATCGTTCCTGGGAAATTAGTTTCATATAATTTCCACAATTTCTGTAAGATATTAATGACATATTAATGAGGACTTAAAATTCACTTAGGATTTAAAAATTTAATAATATTGCAAAGAAACAAAGACATTTATTTTAGTTTTTACAAGAATATTTTTTTCAATTCATGAACAATGCCAGTAAATTCAAAGGCAAAACTCAAAGTACATATTAATGAAAGCAAAAGAGCAAAGATATTCTTTTGAGTTTTTACAAGAGATTTTTCTTCTTTATGAACGCATTGTTCATTCAAAAGCAAAACTCAAAGCAAAAATTGATGACATAGAAACAAAGATGCAAAGGAACAAAGATATTTATTTAAGTATTGACAAGAGATTTTTCACTTCATGAACAATTTCAATACATTCAAAAGCAAAATTCAAAGCACACAACTAAAAAAACACAATGAAAAAAGCTCCCTACATTTATTGGTAAGTTTTTCTACTACTTCTAGGAGGACCCCAGTTGGACATCCATTGCTCTCTTTCTTCAACCACCTCTATCTTCCATTGCAGATGGTAGGAGCTCCTAGGTACATCTGTATCCTCTTCCAGTTGATATATAGAAGTGTTTCTTGGCCTGCATTGTGTTCTGTTTCCATGAATGGGTTCCCACAGAATGACTTCATGCTTTGCACTCCAATAATGACCACTGAATCTGACGTCTCTTTTTGTTTATTGATGTTGTGATCTTTGGTTGTCCATCACAGACAATTGGTGACATGATGATTCGAGGAGACATTTTAAACAACCCTTAGCATTTTTGTACTCATCCCATCCAGTTTCTTGCTTAATGACTCAATATGAGTCCATGCAATCAACCTGTAGAGGAGTACTGCTTCAACTGTTGCCCTAAAGAATCTTACTTTGATTTGATTTTTTGATTTTGAATTTCACATTGTGTTCAGTTCATTTACAAAAGGGCTGTCCATACCTTTGCTACCCTAACATCAATGTCTTTCTGGCAAGAGTTGATCCAGGATCGAAGGTCTTCAACCTGTTTAAGGTTGTTTCCATTGACTGTCTGAATGTTTCCTCCATCTTTAATAAACTGCATGTATCCTGTATCTGTGTTGTTGATATGAAGTCCTATCAGTTTGCCAGCTTTTAAAGTCCAGACAAGAGTAAGTCTGCCTGTGGTTCAATGTGTCAGCTAGCAAAGCAATATTGTCTACAAAGTCAGTGTCAGTTATGGCGGTGGCAGGAAGATGGTGCTAATGTATCTACTTGGAGAACTCCAGCTTTTCTAAAGCAAGTAATAAATATCCTAGCGCTTTTATTCATATGAAAAAATCTCAAAGTAAAGAGAGATTACATCAGCAACCTAAATAGAACTGTTAACAAACAATGAAAAATAGATTTTTGTGATAGAAATACCAACAATTTTTTTTCCTCTTTTGAGTTATATTTCTGAACATAAACTTTGCTTTTGTGACAACGCCTCATTTTGAAAAGAAAAGTCACATTTGTGAGTAGAAATACATTGATAAAAACATAAATAATAAATCCTAAAAGAAAGCTTAAGCCTGAACTCACTTCTTCTGTGGGTACTGGAGTTTTCTCCTTATCTTCTTCCTCTTCCATCACTGGAATATTCATTTGTCTTTCAAGGAGATCTGGAGTTATCATTGGTTCTTCAACCTCTTCCTCCATATCTTCTTGAGCTGTGTAGTATGAGGCCGTTGAGGCCACAGAGTCAGGGATAGGGGAAAAGATTGGGGACTCGATCACCCGTTCCTCCTTTTCCAATGGTTCAACCTTGAAACAGTAAGGATATAGTTTATTTGAAGGAACATGATATATACTATTTAATATGCACTGTACATTTCATAAATTCTCAACAAAGGTTAATTCAAATTGTTAAAAAAACAACATGAGATGATATCTAGATAGAATTTTGCAGTACTCTTCTCATTTTGAAATATTTTTAATTGGAATCAAGTTTTCTGTTTTATTTGCAATATCAACTACTATTAGAAAACATTGTGATTATTTTTTCCATCTTGTGCTCTTATTTTAGTAAGTAACTTCAGAAATGACAATTTCTTTTTAAAAGAACAGTTCAAAGCTTTTGCTTTAAAATAAAAAGTGTAAATCAAGAAAAACGTATCTCAACTGGTCTACAAAATCTGAAAGGGGAACACACAATAAATCTTTATTCACACAAGAATTTTTTTTCTAAAAATCAAATGTAAAAAACTGCATTTTTCAAGAATTGTTTCTTCTCATAATGGGATTTGTACACTGCAACAGGGCTCATAGGACTCATCAAGAAAATGTGGAACTAGAAATATCCTGAGAATATATATGTTCTGTCATTTGGGAATTAATCAGAAGTTCATGCAGAAATCAAAATAACCATTAAGAAATGACAAATATTTTCAATTAACTGTGGTGTCATTTCTATGATAATAGATAAAATGAGAGGAACAACTATGACTACACATTTTGGAGGTTTTGGTAGAGGTAAAATCACTGGAATATGGAGTTTCCTTTCTAAAGGATCTGGACTAATCATTGGTTCTTCTACCTCTTCCTCCGTATCTTCTTGAGCTGTGTAGTATGAGTCAGAGGTGGCATTTGAGGCCACAGAGCCAGGGGTAGGGGAAAAGATTGGGGACTCGATCGTTCGGTCCTCCTTTTCCAAGGGTTCAACCTTGAAACAGTGAAGATATAGTTTATTTGGAGGAACACTATGGATGGAATTTAATATGCCCTTTAAATTTCATAAATTCTGACATAAGATTTATTCAAACGTGATGGCAAAATTAAAAAAACAACCTGAGTTGATGTTAAGGTAGTCATTTTACAGGAATCTTCTCATATTGAAATATCTTTTGATTGGAATAAAGTTTTCTTTATCTTTGCAATATCAATGTCTTTTCAATCATAGCAATTATGGCTTTCCATCTTGTGCTTTTATTTTAGCAATAAATTTCAGAAATGAAAATTTCATTAAAAAAAATCTTTTGCTTTTAAATTTAAAAATCAAGAACAAATATCTTGACTAGTCTAAAAAAAAACTGAAAGGGGATCACACAAATATCAATTTTTCTCAAAATCAAATGTAAAAAATTTAATAATTTCAAGAGCTGTGATTTCTCACAATGGGATTTTTACACTGCAAGAGGGCTCATAGCACTCATCAACAAAATGTGGAACTAGAAAATATGTTGAGAATATGCATGGTCTGTAATTTGGGAATTAATCAGAAATACATGCAGAAAAAAAAAATAACAATTAAGAAATGAAAACATTTTAATTTTCTGTGGTGTAATTTAAGTGTTTGATTGAATAAGAATACATTGTATTCTTAAGAATACATTGTATTCTAAGTAAAGTAATTGTGTTAAAAGAAATCTTAAAAATGAAAAAGGTTTTTAAAAGGAAAAAGGAAATATTATTGAAAACTCATCTAAAAGATATAAAAGGGTAAAAGGTAATTTATGTCAACATTTTTATGTTACTTTTACTTAGAAAATATTATGAAAAGACCCTGTTTATTTCTAAAGAAAAGGGAAAAAGGGTGTCTATTTCAGTGCAATCAAAATCCCTGACTTCCAGCTATGATCTGAAGGTAAAAAAGTCTTAAATTCACTCACGCAAACTTCTGGGCCTATTCTAGGTCTAGATTCGGAGCGATGGGGTAAATCTTTGTACTTACATCTAATCTTAATAAAGACCAAGATTCATTGCTCCCTTTTATCTTCATTGCCAAATAACAAAGAAAATTATCTTGTGCGCTAAAATTGCTGTCATGAGACGAAACTCGAACGGAAAAGAACAAAATGAAAATCATGCGCATGTCGGTTAAAGAAAGAAAATGTTATGCCATGAGGAATATAAGGTAGAGGGGGAAATGTTAAACTGAGTAAATTTTTGGAAAAGAAGAAATAAGACATTTCTTAAGTGCTATGAGCCCAATGTCAATAGATATTTGTTTATATGTAAATAAAAAAAAGTACATAGTACAACCTGAATCTTGAACCTTATAATATCTGTGCCTATGATATTTATTGGTATAATGGGGAAATAAAATATGTTAAACATGAAACAGGCTTGAACAGGCTTGAACAGTTTTACTTGAAGAAACAACTGTTTTCTTAGTATATGCTAAACACATTTGAAATATAACTACTCTTTTAACATGATATGTAAACCCAATAAATAGAGTAGATATCTTTCAAAATGTGTTCAGCACAACCGCATATCTGACATCTGTTCAAGCCTATCAACAAAACAATGTGATGACTGCTGACCTTAGGCCTGTCAATCAAAATTGGTGCGACAGGCTCCTCCTGTACCTCTGTGGGTTGTACCTCCATCTGAGTTACTTCTTCCTTAACCACAAACTCCAGCTGCTGAGGGGCTGATGTGTCCATCACAACTTCCTCCTAGGGAAAAGAAACAATATGCAAATTTATTAATTCATTGTTCTTTAACATGCAAATTAATCCATTTCCTTTGTTTAAGTCCTTCTAAAATGTCCATTAAAGTAAAAAATAATCTTATGATACCTACAAAGTTTTGAACTATTATTGACTAATTGTAATCCATTGTTCTTCAATATGAAAATAAATCTTTTTTCTTTGTTAAGTTTGTTCTGAAATCTCCATAAATATAGACATTCTCATCATACAGGTTGATAAACCTACAAACTTTACAACTGTAGAAATAGTATCATGATGCTAGAGAAAATAACTAAATGAATAAACCATCAATAAAAAGGAAGTCAAGTAAAATTCCACTATTCCCACAGCAAAAAATATTAAATTTACCAAAAATGCACTCAGTTTGCAAACTAGATTTGATGTTATGTTTAGTTTCTAAACAATTGCAGTATTAACTTACTATTGTTATTTAACAAATATTAACTACCAATAACAATGCTATTGTATGTAACTAATATGATCAAATAATGTTGCTAGTTCATTTAATCCTTCTTATTCACTTGTAATGGGGTGGATAAAGGATATAAATAGGCTACATTTCTTTTTCCTTCTTATTCACTTAAGATAATGGTTGGTGGGGGGTAATAAATGGGCTAGTTTAAAAATCCTTCTTATTAGTGTAATGAGGTTTGAATAAGGATAACAAATGGACCAGTTTACTAAATCCTTCTTATTCATTTGTAATGAGGTTGGATAAAGGATAGCAAATGGGCTAATTTTCTTTTCCATCTTATTCATTCAAAATTGGGGTTGGTGGGGAATAACATATGGGCTAGTATTTTTTCTTTCTTCTTATTCATTTAAGATAAGGATGGTTGAGAATAACATATGGGCTAGTTTATTTAATCTTTCTCATTCACTTGTAATGAGGGTTGATAATGGATAGCAAATGGGCTAGTTTATGCAATCTTTCTTAATAACTTATAATGAGGCTAGATATAGGATAAATATGGGCTAGTTTACTTGATAACCTTAAATGAGGGTTGATAAAGGATAACAAATGGACTAGATCTTCAATGATTTTCATTGTTGAAATAGCGGTACTTCTCAAAAGAGAAAACAGCAACACCACTCACAGGTATGACCCATCTAGTAATGTGTCTATGGGTCTCAGGTGGATGGGGAAGATAGGAGGTATCCGGTTCATGTTCAAGAGGTGGGGGAGGGATTGAACTTATACTTACATCTTATTTCAATTTAGAAACAAATTCCATTGTTTTTTTGTCACAGATGAATTGTCGAAAGAAAAACCAGTTATCGTCCACGTTAAAAAGTCCTGACAATGCGGAATCACAAAATCGAAAGCTCCACTTTGAGACAGTAAGTGTTGGTCCATTATAGGACCAGTGGGGGATTACATCTATTTTTAGTTTCTAAACAATTTCAGTATTTACTGATTATTACTATTCAACAAACAATAACAATGATATTATATGTAACTAATAGGATCAAATGATGTTTCATTAACCCGACAAATTTTAGGATGATAAAAGTCAGTACAAATTAAAAACAAGTGCAGTACTAAGAAAATGCCTCGTGTGGTAATCACCTCTTCAGGTTGTTCTTCCATCTGGAGTTCTGCGGTAATCTCCTTAGTTTCCTGTACACTGAGATAAGCTGAGGTGGTGGCTTGTCCTGCTGGATTCTGGGCCACACAGATGTACTGACCCTGGTCCTCTGGGAATACTTCCACAATGATCAGGGTCACCTAGGATGAATCATTGCATAATTCTAATCAGTTTAGCAATACATACAGTTTAACTTTTTTTTAAAAGAGGTAGATTACCAATATTGATATTTTGGCTAATTATCAAACTTGACAAACTTGGTGTCAAATGAAGTGTAATTGTATTATATATTGTTCCAAAACATCCAAGCAGGAAATCTGAGAGGGTAGATAAATGCTTCTTTTTTTATGAAACTTATGTTAACCTTTTTACAACCTTAAAATATGCTAAAAGTCAAAGTAGTAACATTAATAAATATCCAAAGGGGCGTAATCAGAATTTCCCATTACATCTTGTATAGGTGGTACTTAAATGATTACATTACTCAAGTACAACAATTATCCAAGACTAATAAAAACGTTTTTAAAAGTTGATACTTAAAATGCTTGCTTTAAGTGAGTAAAGATAATACTTCTACACATTGAACATAAAAAATTGTTGCATTGCAATTGGTCTATAATATATTTTCACCTCTCACATTTCTGCGTTATAGGTTATCAACAAAAGTAAATGCTTGCTTTAAATGAGAATAAGATAATAATATTTCTACACATTGAACTTCAAAAATGTCTGCATTGGTCTAGAATATATTTTCACCTCTCCAGTTTCTGCGTTATAGGAGATGACGAATTCCTCATCCTCATCAATGTTTCGGCTGTCGTGGAAGAAGGAAACAGAAGGCATTGGAGTTCCAGTAACTACGCAAGTCAAGTGTAACTCCTGTCCATCCTCTGCTGTTGTGTCTTGCATCATCTGCATGAACACAGGTGGGGCAAGCAACTGGGCAGGGGATGGTTCAATCAAAGATGTTGTGTCTTCTGGTCGCTGAACGTCTGCCTGGGCAGGTTCTAATGAGGTCACAGAAAATCAGACATTATTCCATAATCAATAATTTTAGGAAGGCAGAATAAAAGCAGTTGTGGATCTTCATTTTAAAGTAATCTAACAATTGGGTCATGAAATTTATAACTGGACTTCAAGGCATCAAAATAAAATAAATGCAATAATCTTTGTATCTAAGTTAATGGTACAAATCCCTTTAGAAAATTAGTGTTGGTTGATCTGAGTTTCTATTGAATACCTCTGTATGACATAACTTACTGAACTCCTCTAAGTTTGATTATGATACCCAACCGAGGGGATGATTTGTAAATTAACGTAAGAACAAAGCAAAGAATTGCTAATTTTTTTTAAACACTGGCCCTGTAACAAATGTGACCTTTTTCAAGACTGGCTAGTTACCTTGCACATAGAGTGTGGTAGAGCTGATTGCCTCTCCGAGCTCAGAAACTGCCTTACAGGTGTACTCTCCAGTGTCCTGGGGGGCAACCTCTATGATCAGTAAGATGCTCTTGCCATTCTCATAGCGGGTCTCATAATGAGGAGAGGGTTTGATCTCCATGCCATTCACAAACCAGGTGACCAATGGTGATGGGTGGGACTCCACTTGACACTCCAGTCTAGAACAATCAAAAATATAGATATTTAGATTTTTTAACTTTACAGCCAGACAACATTTTACAATATAAAAACAACTAGACTAACTTGTTATTTATAACGTAATCAGGTCACATGACTAGAAGTTCATAACACCATTCAGATGACAAAAATTGTCGGATGACGATCGAAAGCTCCTGCTGAGCTTCAATTTTCATCTCGAAGGTAAATGGATAAATCAATTAACTTTTGTTATTTATAATTTCAAACATGTGACGAAGTGATATCATTTCCATCATGTGTGATGTATGAACATTTTAGAAATCCTTGCTTTATGAAATAAATTATTATGAATGAGGGAAATGAGATATGCTTACGTAAATATTTTTTCAACAAAAGAAAAACATACTTTATTAAAAAAATACAAAATTTCAATGCATAACAATTTGAGAGAAAATAGATAGATTATAAATGCATACATAAATTTATTAACATATGTGCACTTTTATAGTAACAGGTTTATCCTCTAACAATATAAATATATATCTCAACTTAATATGCAGTCTTATTTATATACTCTTTAAATGAAATGTAAGTTATGATTTCAAGTAAACACACACAAAAACTACAAAACGTCTTCCTCACCTGGCTATGCCTCTCTCTCTGACATAGATCTCTGGCTCCAATGGTTCCCTAAAGACAGGCTCAACCTGTTGTTGGATAGTGTACTCCTCACGGGTCACTGTGGTCAGTGTCTTAGTCATGGTCATGCACTGGTCAGTTCCAGTCAATTGTACTTCTTTTTCTCGTCCTGAACATAGAAAAAGACAAAGGAAAATACAAGATTCAGTCTCAGCTATCAACTTAAATCAGATGACATTCTTTTAAGTCTAATCAGAACTTTATGAAAGTTCAAACTCTTTTCTGTTCAGTTCCTAGACTCACAGAGATTCACACAGAAGGATATGGATTGAACAGAAAATCATTTCTCAATAGAGTAGAATGTAAACTTTGACCAAAAGAAATTATCTTTTATTCTAAGATTTAAATGACTTTGGAAATTAAATTATGTCTTTCATCTCTTGGATTTAAAGTATAGAAACAAGTTTTTAGATTTAGCATAATGAACTGATAAATTAAAAGTATTATTGGGCTGGTGAGGGCATTGTCGTTAATTTTTATGTTCATCAATATAAAAAAAAAGTCAACAAATACATCCACAAGCAACAGTACCACACTCTCATTTGTCTTTCAGTATAAATAAATATAAACTTGCATTCATTCCTTTATTTTTTTAATACATAAAATGGCAAAACGTGTTAATGCACCATTTTTATCAGAATTCAATATCTCCAATGGTTTATGAGAAAACAGAAAAAAGAAAAACTTCCTTTTATGTCTCCACAAATTAATAATGGTATCTAAGCTAATCTTTTGATAAAAAATTTTAAATTTAAAAAAAAGTTGAATGCAAGATCATGAAAATCAATGTTCACCAAATATGGATGTCAGATATTCTGAGCTTTTAGCAAATGAAATCTTTGTGTTTAAATCAAAGCACTTAATTCATCAAGTTTCATACCTTTGATGACAAGAATAGACTTGCACAGCATTTGGCCTTGCTCATTACCAATCTTGAGAGCATACTCGCCCTCATCTTGTTTGTTTACATTAACGATGATAAGAATAGCCTTGCGATCTTCAATGACAGTTCTACGCCTGTCTGTAGTCGTGAGTTCAATACCATCCTTGAACCAGGTAACTGATGGCTGTGGCTCGCCAACAATCTCTGCCTCAAACCTGGAATACAATTTCACAAAGTTGAATAAAATCTTTTAACAATGCCAATGAATTAAACCCCAACTCTAAGTAAGTAAATATTTAGATGATTACTACAAAAGTCAAGGTCATTGTCTTATTCCCGTAGTTATCTGACCTACAATAAACTTATACTCATCAACTTTGATGATCAAATGCTCAAAACTTTGATTCTAAAGCAAAGGCTTTTAATTTTGTGTTCTATTTACATCATTTGTTAACCATGTCATGCTTATCATATCTAGGTTCAAAAACATATTTATACATCATTTTATAAGTTTGTAACCTATGGTTAATTTAGATACCTTTTGTGACTATAAATAGTAATATAATAATTTATCTTACTCCTTTCACAGTATCAAATTTCAAAAAAAAAAAAGTAAGGCTGACCTTGCTTCTTCCCCAGAGGTGAACTCAACATATGGTGCCAATGGCTTAACAAACTCTGGTGGTTTCTGGGCAACTGTAATATTGATGTGCTGGGCAAGCTGCCTAGTCTCTGCTTCAGCTGTGAAAACATTTTGAGTCAGCAATTTAACATTTTTGTCTTGGATTAATATAATTAGTTTGGCATAAAGTTATACATTAAATCCAACATGCTTGCATGCACACACTATCATGGGAATCAATGATTAATTAGTCATTCTCTAGTCACACACAAAAGTCAATTTTGTTTCTAAAATGGAAAAGTGTTCCACTAAGTATTACACAATGCTGACTTGTTTTAAAGCAAGAAAGAAAGGGGAAAAATGAAGGAACTTTTGAAATCTATTTGAAAAAAAGCAGTTTTGTTTTTCCAAGGGGGAAATAGTTAATAGTTATCGACACATTTCCACCAACAAGAAGCGAATTCAATACCAACTCTTGTTATTTATTCATCAAACACTTCTTGTGCAATAAAAATTCTCCTAAACTTATCAGTCTAAATCAATTCTAAAATAAACTTATTTAGTTTAAATCAATAAAAAGATATCGGATCTTGTGTAGGCATCAACGTTTCCTAGACATTTTGGCAAGTTGGAAGTTCAAAGACAATAACAGTTTTTAATTCGTTCACATTTTAACATGGCGCATGCATTGTATAGTTTTTTTTACTTGATATGAAGGGTGCACAGCTTTAAACCTTTCAGAAAATCTTTGTACATAGCATAATCAGGAAAAGATGTGATTTTTTTTCATAAATAAAGAAGTATGCTTAAGAAAACTTTTGTACTGATGTAATTCTTTATCTTGTTGGTCTGGTGAACAGAGAGAACACATGCAAAATATGATAAAAATACTACAAAGGGTTGGAGTTGAAATTGTTTCCCCCGTTGCAGAAAAACGTAAGTAAAGAAACCATAAAATCTAGTAGATACCAACCCAAAGATATTTCAGTTGTATAATATAAGCCTTCTTTATTTAAAATTATTGTTAAGAATAATCTTTGATTGAAGATGTAAATGAATCCTAACAAAAGGCTTTGAAAACAGAAAAAAGCACCACACCATGCAATTATAAGAGGTAGAAATAATGAATGTCCATGCCAACACCAAAGATATATTTAAGAATAAAGTTATGAACAAGCTTGTTACAAAAGTACATAATCAATAAAGCAGGGTTGCCATATGGTTTTAAAACACTTGGTCCTGAAACATTTTTCAAAAGTTTTGAAAACAACTTGTCCTAGCCAATTTATTCAATTGCAACAAGTCACTAAGATAGGGCTGTGGACCATATTTGAATCTTATGAGCAATACTCTGCTTTCCCTATTAGACAGAGCCCCTTGTGTATTCTTTTGAAGGAAATTCCCCCTGAAGCTTATTAGCACCCCTCCCCTCTATTAAATTTGACACATCAGTTGTGGATAAAGATTGACATCGATTTATGCTTTAGTAATACATCCTTTAAAATTGTTATTGATTCAAACTCGCGAAGAAATAAACCGTTTGTACAGCTCTGTGTATTTCCGCAAATAACGTATAAACTGCTAAAAGGTATTATTGTAGCTGATTTGCACCCCACTTCTATTAACACCCCACTTCTATTAACACCCCACTTCTATTAACACCCCACTTCTATTGAAAACTAGTTGATGTGTACCCCCCCCACCCCCCTTCTATTAACACCCCCGTTCTATTAAGGAAACCAGAGTACCGACCAAACAACACAGGCAATCATTATCAGTGCAAGTAAAATAGTCCCCCATGCCTACCTAGTCCGGGCCTTT
>JAUUEB010386312.1:0-12248 GCA_032362205.1 Clione limacina
TGGCATGTGAAAAACTCCAGACTTTATTTGCCATACTTCGAACTAATACAGTAGGCATTTCTTGTATCAACTTAAAAACAGATTATCATCATATTCTATATTTTACCTGTGAATGAAAAAAACAACTAAATCAATTCACCTCTATGACTCTGTAGTTGAAGTAAATTTGGCAGCCATCTTGAGAATTATTTTAACATATTCTGACAACGACCAAAGTAAACAAATTACTTGCTCAAATGTCAACCCTTAAGTATAATGAATTCTATTTTTATATCAAAGAATTATTTCAAGAATTGATATTTGAATTGTTAAAGAAAATGAAGAGAAATAATCACATGTTGTGTTAATTTCAATTTTATTTGTAAAGGTTAAATGATTTTGTAAAGATAACTTGTCAAAATCATGAAATCGTCAATCGTTGTTGACAACTGCTCAGATCTATAAGTGTTTTCACAGCACAGGTTTCAATCTTTGAACTGATTAAAATGTTGGGAATATTGATTTCTATGTGAATAAGTTTAAAATGAGGATGATTGTTGTTGTTTTGCAATGTGAGGGCTTTTAGTAAAAGATTATACGGGCAGCAGTGTCCTATTGCCATTGTGTATGTTCTGTTTCAGTGTTGGTCGACATACTTATTGTATTTATAAAACATTTTATATAATCAATGTATATATTGTAGAGGCACTATATATCGTCCTCCCCTTTCACTGGCCGAACTGAAGAACAGTTTCCATATTATAACATGACCTTTAACCTTTTTGATGCTGGTCACCATCATGTCAAAGGTCATTGATATCAACTTAAAGTGGGTGTGTATACAAACATTATGAGGTTCAAAACCTTGTTCACTTAAATCTCCAGTTCAGTGAAAGGCTAATGACATTTTTTCAAACATTTTTGAATTTTTTCAAACCTTGCTATCCTTGAATTTAATTGGATTTTGGTGAAATCAATTTTTGGCTGAATTTGTTTATCAGCAAGATTTAATCAATAGGTCAGAGGCCAGAGGTCAGAGGGAACTAATTAAAAAAATGTATTTTTCTTTATTTTCCCTTTAAACAATGAAAGTACTCTTTTAACCACACAAAATCATATATTTTTTAACCAGATGTTTTCTGGCAATCGGTTTTTGGGAGCTTCAGTGTCAGAAGGTGAGAAAATGGCAATGCCAAGTTAACATAAGAATTCAAATTTCATAATCATATGATTTCTAGGACTTTTCTGCTTTTAAACATAATTTCAAATCACTTAAAAAGAAGTGTGCAACATCATTTGCTTGAGGAAAGTTAGAGTATTGGCTAACCTTTGGCAAATTTGTGACACATTTAATTTCTTCCTCAAACCATTAGGAAATGCTTCCCTTTTGGGATGGTATAGAACACACTTTTTTACTTTTGCTTTCTTCTGAAAGGTTCTAAGACAAATATATAACAAAATATGTAAAAGAAAGATTGCTATTTTGTTTAAAGGAAAACAGAACTTTTTTTTAATTTTGTTTACTTGAATATAATGAAACGCCAGCGTAATTTGTATGCACACCTACTTAGAAATAACCAAGAAGATACCTTATTATACCGTGATTTTCTCATTACGTTTTACTCTGTGCTTATATTTTTTACTCTTTAATTCTCACATTCCTCTTTTATGTATTTTTTAAATTAATTCTATTACATTTCTATTCTTTCTTTGACATTTTCTGTTGTAATGTTTCTCTTTTCTGTGAAAAGTTTTGTGAAAGAAATTATCTCGCTGATCTATAAATCAAAAGTTGAGCACTTATCATTTGGAAAATTTGCCTTGCATCTGAATAAATCTTTGAAAATGTCTGACTGAATTTTTCTTGTTATGTTCTACTTGAAACCTTCCTTAACTCAATAAGTAATTTGTCTTTTAATTGGAATTTCTGTTTTTTGCGTACATAATTTTTTAAAAGAAAAATCTATTCAGAATTTTGTGAGGATATTATTTTAGACTTTGTTTATTGCATTAGACATTTAAGAAGTAGCTTGAAATAAAGAAATATATTTTTTATCTCTTCTTCTTTTCGATCATTCGCTTTTACCTCAAACAGAGTCAATCTTGTTGATTGTATTTTGGGTTAGCATGCTGCTTTTTACACACTTATTTTTTTGGCCAACACATGTTTTGCGCTAACACTTTGGTGTTTCCCTTTGTCAGCTGCTATCCGCCTTAAGAAGTTAAAAAAAATCTAAATACAGCTTTCAAGAAGTAACCTTTTGTAGTATTGACTTATTTTGATGCATTGATAGTGAAAATTGAAAATGCCATCCATTATTCTTTCCGATCATTTTTAGTTCTATTTTGAAATACAAGACCTGAAGGCTGCGGGAGAAACATTCAAAGCTGTATCTTTGAAGATGCTGCACTTGATGTCACTTTTGCAACTGACAGCTCATCGGACGGTGGTTGACCAAAATTATCGAGCAGTGCCTGCTACTTTCAGATCAAACCTTCAAATTTTCCTTACTACACTTTGGGATTTTTCTTAAGACCTTTGTATGACATATGTTTGTGAGATCTGTTTGAGCATGTATTATATAATAGCCATCACAGTCAACCTTTAATGTTAATTAGAACAATGTTAAATAACTATTCTGTGACTATGTGCTTATTGATGTGAGATAATCAAAAGGTAAACTTTGTTCATTATTTTTCTTGAAAAGTGATTTTTATAGCTAGATATTGAACTGTTGTCATGTGGTGTTTTTTAAAAAGTTAAAGCCTATACATGTACATAGCATATATAATGCTCCACAATTAGAAGCAGGATGATTTAAAGACTGCGACTATTCATTAACCAAGTATGTTAGAGTATTTTTTCTCTTTTTTTTAATCCTTAAATGTGAAACCTAATGATAGTGAAATGTTAGTATTTTGTTACAAAATCATTGTGCTTGCTGATTTTATATTATACTGATTCCAGTAGCATCTCTCCTCCCTACTCTTAAGATTGGTATAAAGATAAACACCGAAAACAACTGTTAAACCGAAATCTACAGGACCGTCTTTGTGCTTTTGTTTTAGACATTGTTTCGGTTTACAGGAGTATGCTGTTTTGCTAAAAGGGGACAAATTAAAAAAAATTCTTCTGACCACTGTTGCAAAGGGAATTTTAGTTTTGACTAGTGAGTGAATATACTCTGGTACCACTTCATCACATGCTACTATTGGTTTTGCTTTTGTGGCCGCGTTGAATCCTCCATATTTATTTAAAATCAAGAAGCAATAGTACATTTTTTTAATGAGATGGTCTAGGATGAGCTTGAAAAATAGTGATGTTTAAATCAGAATACTCTTTTTTACTTCAGTTTAAAGAGAGAAGCATTTAAAAGAGTTTATTTACAAAGAAAAAGAAAGTGGAAATTTGACATATTTCTTCAGATAATCAATAGTTTTGGTTTAACCGTTGTTTTCTGTAAAATAAACTTGTTAATTACCAAAGAAGAAATGAACAAAATGTTTGTGTGTGTAATGTTATGTGGATAAGTTGCTTTTTATGCAAACTGACACATCTTTTAGGTGTTGATCTCTTTGTCAATGGTTCTAACTAATAATATTGCTTGATTGTTTTGTTAACAAAAGTGTACTTACAAGACTGATTTCAGGAATGTAGACATGTTTATTTATGCTTGTTTAATGATAACTAACTTTATATTGCATAGCAGACATTTTGATTTATCATCTTAAGATTATTTTAATTATGGCCCAATGTGTACAGTATGTCTTCGTAAAAAGTTAGTTGTCCTTTTTTGTCAAGCTACTTCTCCACTCAACTAATCATGTGTAGATAACATACTGAATACAAGTCTTAAAACTTCACTGATAAATGAAATGCACACTTTTCATGACATCGACAGTAACTGCATAATAATCTACTTGTGAAGAGAAATAGGCCTTTAAAATACACTGTAATTTTATTTTTAAGACCTATGAATAAGAGTGCAATGGTGTGTTGTATAATAGCAAGGGAGTTGTAGGCTTCTGTTGAGATTTTGGTTAACTTACAGCAGCATATAAACCCCATATAACTTTATTTTCAAACTTAGGAGTACTGAAAACTAGCGTATGACGTCTATTGGGTTAATGCCAATCCCAATTAAATTTCAGACCTAAAACATGTAAAATTATTAGATAATAAAATGCTTTTCTAGGCAATACTTGTATCTAAAGGAGTTTCTGTATTTTTATTAAGTAGGGATGGATGTGTTTTCATGTTTGTACATCCTGAAACAGTTGCTAAGAGTTGCAAGTTGTTGACTATTTTCTCTAGTTGATTGTTATTCTCATCACAGCAGCAAAATGGTGAACTGGCATTGCTTTTACACCCATACCATGGAAACACTCAGTAGCTGTTGAATTTTTTTTTAAATTATAGTGAAACAAAAAGATATGAAATGAAAAACTAACATTTAATTTACTTAATCAAAACCCAGGTTACAATAATCATTACTTCTGTCTATCTTTGGTCACTAAATAGAATTACCTTGAACCGGGGTAATAAAAAAATAATTGTCTGAACTCATCAATAAAGACTAAATTGATAAACAAAAGTGATAGAAAACAATTTATGCGAAATTTGTTTGTTTATCATCTGTCAACAGTTCATTTTGGGCAACCACTTGTTATTTCTAGAGATGGGTGAAGTGTCAATATTTACTGTAATATAGGACAGAGCTATTAATAGATTGTTGTCATTAACTTCAAATTTCCTGTCATGTGATTCTCCAGTTTTTTTTCTACAAAAAGAATTATTTTGTAAAATTCTGTTCATGTGAATTTGCTTGTATTTATAATGAACTATGTGAAGGTATGAATGAGAACATGTGATAGAGCTGCTTGTGCCCCTCCTGCCTCTAGATTGAAACATTCCAGTCTTAAGCAAATATTAAAATTATTGATAACTTCCATTTCTTGTTTTTGTCTTATTTTAATTAATGATATATCCTATGATTTTGATAGCATCACCAGAAGCCACTACCGAAACCTTCTGTTCTTGTCGTTTGTAAATTAAGGCAAGTTTTTTATTCTTCTGTGATGTTTTTTTTTAAAAGTTTGATTCATCTACAAAGATTTATATATATAGAGTGCTGTCGGAGGCTGAATGCATACACTTAAACATTATCATGCTAATGACTCATAGATTCCCAACCATCAGTCTCGACAGTGGTCTTTTGCCGAGGGTCTCTGTATTTTTGCAACACAGAATGGTACACCCATGGGGACCCAGGTAACGTACAATTGGTTGTCAATTGCTGGAGCATTGTAGTCTTAAAGGTGGCTACCACTCACAATTTTGATTTTTGTCAGATCTTAACTGCGCAAAATTAAACAATGTCTAGGGACATTTTTCTGCAGTTAAGATGGCGTTTGTGTGTTTTTCCCTTTGTTAGCAATATTGTTTAATTCGAAAGCTTGTGTGAGATCCTAAAATTCCCGCTTTTTACTTTAGAGTTCACTGCAAGATAACCAGTTGTCACATCAATTAAGTTATGGTATAAAAAAATCTTAGATATATTTCTGATCAACTGTCAATCGAAAAATAACTCCCAAACCATTCTAGATAGAATCCTCTTGTTTATTACGATTCTTTATCTGTCAATAATATAAAAAAAAAACACACAGTACTTAAATTGGAATGACATTGTTCCCAAAGCATGATGAATGCGGTTTCTACTGTATAATCACATTTTTTTGTTTAACACAATGTTGCTTCCGTTATTCATTCAGAAGGTACCCTTCTATTTACACTGCTAGAATGCCAGTCAGTAAGGGTGTACTGTAGGCATCTCTTTGAATGTTGCCCAGTTTGCACTTTGGTCAGCTCCTCTTCCTTTGATTTTTAGAGTATTACTGACAAAATACCATTGTATTTGAATTCAACATACTCAAATCGTTACGGCAAACCAAAAATATCAACTGAAGATAACTTCAATTTTTCTGTTGCTGAACCTGAACCATTTGCTAATAGTTTTGGTAATTATCAGAAAACAAAAAGCAATTTACAATCTCTATGGCTATACTTTATTTTGACTGAAATATTTTTTATTTATTTATGTAAGGTTTTACAGAACTATCGACTCAAAAAGGTCATTTAAGCGCTATATATATTGCTATGGCATCAGACAAGTATACTACAATACAGGCTAATTTATAAAGCCATATTCAACAGTTTACTTTTGTCTATGGAAAGGACTTCGACTTCAGGTCTATTCTAACAGAAAAGAAGCCATACCCTCAGGCCAACTGAAATATGAGCATGCACATAAACTCAACAAGGACTGAGACAAATATATACAACTTTTATTCCTTTTATCAACATAATTAAGATCATAATCTTGTGTCCAACACAGGCAAAAATACATTGAAAATTATGTAACATCAGCACAAACATCTGGATATTGTTTCAATATAGAAAGCTCATATAAAATTTACCATTTGTATAATATATATTATTATGGTAAAGATACCTTGTCACCATCAACACATGGTGGGTTATATCGACGACAGTGCTACTCAATTGTATGTGCAGAGGATGTAACGTGTAGTATTACTCGTACATCCAACCCAGTCACAGTATACTGACACCGGGCCAACCAGTCATAACACTGTATGATCACCGGGACTCAAGCACCCGACACAGACGTCGGACGCCTTAACCAGGATGGCATGCAGTCCAACTTGTTTAAACCAGATTTTTTGGAAACACAATTTTGTCTGGCTTTAAAAAATGCGGTCTTAACTCAATTATAAAAACCAAACCACTTACAACACCAATATCATAAATTTAACAGAATACTATAAAGTAAAGTTATGACTTTTTTCCTCAAGAAATTGTCTATAATGCCCTAAATAATCACATCAAATTGGTGATTTAGGGTAATAAATTTTCAGGTTTAATCATGAACAGACGATTTTTCTTAAAGGTATTTTAAAAAGATAAAGAGAGATGAAAATGGGAGTCATGATTTAGCTCTGCTTTTGGCTACATGGGTCTAGTTTAAGTGAGTTTGACTGTATATTTGGTAAAAGACTAGGACTGTGAATTATCTTAGGGTTTACACCTTAATGTCCCAATCTTGGCCAGCGCACCATTTACTATCATGATATATATCCATACATATGAGGACTAGTAACTTCTAGTAACTGCAACATTTCTGTAGAAAGTCTTGAAATGTAAGCTTGTATAAAAAAATTAGTCAAAAGATATGTTTAAGGCACTTAATACAAGTTAAAAATCCTGATTACAATCTAACTCATCCTATTAACAATTTTAAATGAATCAAAAGCAAAGTACAATTCTACATCTTTCAAATAAAAGTGTATGTTCATATGAAGCCTTTTATACGGTGATAATTGAGAAACAAACAAAGTTTTCAAGCTATCTCATTTCTTTATTGGGTAAAAAATGAGTAAGGACCCAGTTTATTTAAAACAGCATGATTTTTGTTCCCATTGCCTTTATAGGCACTTTTTCCCCTGGTTTTGAACCTGATAGCAGTCATGTCAATACTAAATCTCATTTGTAATATTGACATTTATCATAAGTTATATAACAAAAGTCACTCTGTGTATAAATTTCTTGTACAAAATTTAAAGAAAACGTTTTTACAATTTTTGCACAAGGGCCTTCAAACGCATTCAGTGGAATTGGCATACTATAATTGCATGACAGTGGTTTAGAACAAGGGCTTTCGAACACATTCAGTGGATTTTGGTGTACTAAAAATTCATTGCAGTGGTTTAGTACAAGGGCTTTTGAACACATTCAGTGGCATAATATAGATGCATTACAGTTGTCTCTGTTAACATCAATAGTCCCTTTTATAATCTGTCATCTAATAACTCCCCTATCTCTAAGTTACAGGTTTTCTATAGTTCTACATTTTGCTGCTTCCCAAAGAATGGGACTAAAAATAGAGACTTCTGTATTACTTTTACTATCAGTTTACATAAAACTGTAACATGAACACAAAAACAATTTTTAAAAATCTTATTAAATTTCCTGTTACAGCTACAGAAAATCTTGAAAATCTATGCTTGTGTAAATAAAGTAGTGGAAAGATATGTTCAAGGCACTTAATCCAAGATAAAAAACATGAGTGAAAAACATAAATCTTCACCATAAAGGTATCATCAGAATATTGGAGAATCTCTTACTATCTGAACAGACCAAACGCTAACATATCTCAGGGTGGCTGCCAGTCTTAGTAACATTTGTTTGAGAGGGAAAATTGCAGGAAAACATCAGCTTAAAGCTTCATTTCCAGGTGTTTACACAAACAACATAATTCCTTTATTATATTGGATAATTTATGAAAATTTCAGGGGGCTTGTTGATTCCCAGGGGGGACGTTAGTCATCAGTTCACGTAGGGTGAATATATCACTGGCAGTCGGCCTAAAATAATGATGTTTTTAGCTTTGTAAGAACTATCAGTCTGTTTCTAGAGGGTTGGGAAGGGGGGATAATAAACATAATTTAAAAAGATGAAATAGATAAACACATGGTGATATAATGCTATATACATTCCTAATGAACTCTTATTTTCTAACAACAGACGTTGATATCATTTGTAAAATCTGTTCCATTCGTCTTGGTGTCAGATCTGCATCAGAAAGCGCTGTCATTATCTTTTCATTGTTCTTATCTTTTACATTGTTCTTATCTCTTGAAATGCCTCTCTGGGGGAGCAAATAACAAAATCAAATAAATCATTATTTGAGATGTAAGGTCCTACATCTGGACATATTTGAATGCATTACATGAAAGTCATCTGAAAAAATGATATATTTTATATGCAAATACATGGAAATCATGAAAAATCACAAAGAAAAACTAGGATTGATAAGGTAAGTTTTATGTACCTAAAAGTGCTTTAAGAAAAGTGAAATCTGATACTCTCCCAAAACCTGATTTGCGAGTTTCTTCTCATGACCATAATATTATTGAACTCATTGTTTGTAACAATAAACCCGACTGTTGACTGAATGCACAGATTAAAATGTATTTGTTGAGCATCCGGAGTTTCAAAAAATTATGAATACTACTAGCTGGTGAGTCTTCAATAGTTAAACCTCTTGATAACCTGAGGTGTTATGATAACAACCCCTGATGATCGTTATAGTCAAGAGAGATCACATTGCAGTTGAAGATGAAAGTGCACACCCTCTTTCAATGAAAAACACAATTCATTAAATTTTTGATATTTGCAATCATAAGTATAACCCCTCCCAAATCCAGGCCGTCATACAACCTTTGGTTATGTGTACACTGACTCATTCAAATCTCACATACCTAATTATATTGATTTCATTTCACCAGTAAACTATACAACAACCGCATTATATTTACTGAATGCCTTATGACAAACTTTCTTAAAACTTTAATATCTTTACTGTCAATTAATTTAATCAATTCAAACAGGCTAGGTTTATCAATAAGTGTTGTATGAATATTATATGTAACAGTATTTATAGAGATAAGAAATAATGAAAATTCTGTTCTTACCTTTGTTTCTACATGTACTGGACTGCCAGCTATGGACATCAGTCTCTCACCAGGCTTCATTTCACGTATGTTGTCAGGAGTTGATGGCAAACTAGAGACGTTCAAAAGAAAACATAAATAATGCATTTACTTCTGTTATTATCTAGAGACATAAGAAATGTCACTAACCTTACACTAATTCAGATCTTGGCCATTTAAAATATGATGCAAAACTTGTACATATGTTATACATTTTATCATCCGTCTCTGATAAGACTAGGTGCTAGATTCTACCTAAGAGGATCCTGGGGTGCATACCAGTGACTGATAATGACATTTATTTTGAATATAGCCATATTACAATAATTTTCAAGCATGAAATTTTTTGCTTAGTGCCAGGTTCTGACCCACAACTTCTCAGACTAACAGATATCCGGCATCAGAAGCTCTTGGTTATACTGCCACCTTGAAAATTATGAATTCAGGAACAATATTGTATAAGATAAGGATCAGCACTTTAATGTAGTTTTCTAGGGGAGGATGAGTTGAAACACCCTGTTCATGTTAAAGAAACAGGATCCATTATGCATGCATTACAACGTTTTGTTTTTCAACACAAGCGTCTTGAGTGATACGCCAGGGTTGCAGATAGACAACCAAAACGACCTTTAAGTGGTATTTTATCATGGGTAACATGTGTCCTGGTCATTAATGTTTTACTTTACTTGACATGAACTAACCCAATGCTTAATTGTTATTACCAACAAAAATAGCAGAATTTAAGTGATATCGGTGGCTTAGTCCGTCGAATGTGAGACAGATGTAGAAAACACATAGCATGTAAAAACAAACATTTAACTCATGCGATTCTTAATAAAGAAAGCCAATTGCTAATGAAGACAGTGACTGTACTCACTTTGGATCAAACTTGGGTGTGATGAGAGGTGTACTTCCCCATTGATATTTGCCTGTTGTAAGGGGGGTTGCAAACCTGAAAAAACACAATTATAAAGATGTAACATACAAGTTCATTTTTAGCATCTTTTCTTAAGGAATCATACAAAAAAAATATTCTCTTTTAAAATCAATATGAATATATATTATTTCCTCAATATAAAAACAGAAACAGATTTTTCAAATGTTCAAGCATGTGAGCACTGTACATTGTGAAGGCTTGTTTAGATTGTTATGTTTCTCTGTAGAATCAAAACCACTGCACTCTGACCAGAGCCTTTAGCACACTATTCCTCTGTCTACAAATTAGCACAGTGTATTCAGATAGACTGTTGCTGATTGCACACTTTTTCCCTGTGCCTGAGACTTGGGACTTATGTATCTCCTTTCTCTCATTTTCATTAACTATAAATCACTGTGTAAAGTATGTTCAGCCATTTATTTATTATGGTTCATAAGATCCCAGAGACACAATATTACAAACAAAATTGACAGTTGATAGATTACACTCAGCACTATCACTAATCCCTATTCATGACAAAGAACAAAAAAAGCAGTTTAGACAATAAATTCTGAACATGATCCACAGCAATACCTTTACGGGTCAATTTCTACAAACTTTCTGAACATAGCATCTGAATTATTCAGACATTGAATAGCCTATAGAATCAAAGCAAAGTGGTCATAAACTTTTGTATCTACTTGATCAAAGGTGTAAAAAAGAAAAGTAAGGTTACACATACTCATTACTGAGCCATGGGTTATCAGGAGTTAGAGTCACAACTTTTTAGACAACAGTATTTGAGGTCGTAGTTTGTCACTGCTTCCTCACCGACTTTACTTTGCTTGACATAAAGAGGTTAGCTACTTGTTTTCGCAACTGGCTGCAGAGTCGACGGGGGATATTCAACATATATTGTCGAGGGACAACACAAAATATGGTCGAGACTAGAGATTGAACCTGCACTATTCATGGTGATAGAACATCGCTCTAACCAACTGAGCTATCAACAATCCTAAAGATTACCTTTACATCAAAGGTGTAGAATGGGTTTCATTGTAATCATTTTGGTACATTTTGTAAGACATTTGCTATTTTTCCATTGCATATGAAGCTATGAGATATCTACTGATATAATTCTTGACAAGAACCATGTTTATTGCTGCCACTCACCACATAGCTGTATATTTGATTGCTTATTTGTATCTGCTATTTTTTGTTCTGAGCCAAACCCCTGGATTGGGGTTCTGACATGGGGGGTCCACAGTGGGTTTTATTACGAGTTTTAAAAAATGTCTTTACTATGGTGAACCCATGTGACTCCATCACGAGGCACGCTTCAGACATCATCAACAGTATAATGATATACAGGACGGCACAAAAGTAGGGTGACAGTACTTTAAAAATGCATATAAAACAAACTAACCATGATTTTTCAAACGGTTTACAGCATCATGTTAAAGAAATAAATTTTAGATGACACGGAAGTCATTATGCCTAACAATAAAATAACGAGAGTAATGCCGCTTGAATTAAGCACATGAGCAGAACAATATTATTGTATCTTGACTTCCCTTCCATGCAAAGTCTTATGGCGGTTAAAATTTCGACGGTGAGGTGGTAACTTGACGTCTAGGATGGCTGGTTATTTGTCTGAAGGTGAGCGTAAATGGATTTTGAAACAGTTCTGGAAAACAGAAAACTGTCAAAGTGTTCGAGAAAAGTGGCTTAAGACTTTTACGACTCCTCCGCCATCTAGAAAGACAACTTACAAGATACGTAA
>JAUUEB010386423.1:949-20622 GCA_032362205.1 Clione limacina
CGACTCAAGTACATTTGTTGCGCACTTCATTTAATCGCCAACCTCAGTGAACTCTCTCTCTCTCTCTTTCCATTCAGCCAATATTGAGAGCTTCCTTCCGATTATTATGTTATAATTTGTGTTGGAGACAAAGTGTCTAAATTTGCGATTTTAATTTTAATTTCTCAAAATACGAAGAACGTGTTAATCTTGATAATATAACTTTGGGCGATCAAAACACTGCGTATATCTAAAGAAAATCAGAATCTTTTTGTGTTTAGAATTTTGAAGATTTTACGAGTCATCAAATGTTTGCACAATTTAAAACATAATATATTCTTAGAGTATTTCTTTAAAATTATGTATGTAGCATTAGATATATAATTTGAATATATTGGTCTTTCGGGAAGATTATTCATTTGGAAATGTTCACAAAAATTACATACTTGTCATCGTCATCAAATTGTGTTACGACCTCTTTAATATTATTCGATGCTGATTATTATAATCCACTTATTAACCCAGTAAGACATTTTGTTTTACAATACTGCAATATAAATTCAGAATACATCACTGCTTGAATATGATTTTAATTCTTAAATTCATGATTAAGTTTACATCCCGTGTTTTTTTTTACAACAGATCGATAATTTCGTTTCAAAACGGTGATATTGGTCCTCTGGGAGTTGTTGTGATTTAATGATGATCCCTTTAACTTCCTTTGACTATTTGTAGTTATGATGTTTCAAATTTAATAGACGGACAAATTTCATTATTTCAGTTTGTGTCTCTAATCATAATTGTAAGCTGAATTGAAAGACTCAAGTCAAGATAGCTCTTGTGAAAGTGACTCCAGTTAATACTCTTAATGCATTTTGTAAAAAAAATTCAAAACACGTTAATAATAATGTATATGTTAAGTTTTGTAAGGTTTCTAAACTGAATGTTTTATTATTTTGGCAAAATTTCAAATACAGTTATAGTGATGTATTTTAGATAGGGACATAGTCCAAATTTACAAAAGAAAGGTTGTTTGTCTTTCAGAGAAACAAGGTTTTCACTTGGTCCACATTTTTGTTATGAGATTAATTTGAATGATCAGAAAAACATTATACGCGCGTATATGTACACAATTTAATATTTGGATATACAATTGTGAAGTAACCTTGTTCGATCAAATCCAAACCCCCAGGGAAAAATCTTTTAAAGAACTGTGCTTGTGTTGTGCTGGAAAAATTATAATTGTTCACGTGGCCTAGACATTTGTGAAGATTCTCATGGAGTATAATAACACACAAGAGGCTACCAGTAGGTACCAAAATGTCTAAATTGGATGAATAAGTTAGAAGAACAAAAGCTTTAACTTTAAAAAATCTGATTATAAATGGATAGCAAAGTGACATAGCCATTCCCTTAGGACATCGAAAAGCGTCAATGCTGCTTCTAAAATTAAGAATAAGACGACGAAAACAATACATCTATTGTCAATTGAAAGAAGGCAGACTGGACCCAAGATGAAGCCCGATGAAATCTTACTCTATTAGTTTGTCTATGTTACTTATTATCACGAATTTGGCATCTTTTCTATTATCATTTATCATCAAATTACAGAGGAGCCGTATCCTGGTTATAGATTTATATTCATACTAGCGGATTTAGCCGGCGTTGCCCAGGTTTATACAATCTCAAAACAATTATGCCCTTACGTCAGTAATAGCAGCCTACAAAATGTTTTGTGGCTGAGTACCAGGTCTTGCCCGGAAAGGATACAACAAGAAAGAAACACTAATTTTGCTGACTTTTTAACCACCCTGTAGACCCTTTCTCCCTCTCTGCACTTTGCGCAAATATGCCATCACCCCTCTTTTAAAATCATATTTTGAAACACCCCGTATTATAATTCACTTTTGGTTTCAGCGTTTGTTTACATTTTTCTCAATACGGAAATAGAAATGTGTGTTCATTACGCTAAGTCGCATCTATTATGTGCGCCAGGAAGAGGATGCAAATGTTTCCATATGCCATCTCTGTTCTATATTTTCTTTGTAAATTCGCACCAAAAACTAAAAAGCCCATAACTTTTCTTACAGTCGGCCGAATGTCACCAAAAGCTTAACCATATAAGCGGTAATATCTACCAACATTTTGTGAATCGATTGAGTCAAAACTGTGGCTGTAATCCTATTGCATACACACAGATACACAAACAGATTTTGAATTATATTATGTAGATTTAATAGAATGATATTTCATGTAGACTTAAGTGATCAAGAAAATAAAATATCAAAATAAAAGTATAACCATCATTGTGGTGTAGAATAAATGGTTGTTCATTGTGATCCCCATTTCATCTTATTTTTCTGTCTGCCAGGTTGTGGTTTGTAGACACAAGACGTCACGCCGTAAATCCAGCGCCATCACGCCACCCAACATTGAAGACCTCAACATCAATAAATAATACCTACAAGAATCTTGCATTTCCCTGTGATTGATAAATACGGAACCAGTTCTCGCTTTTGAAATAGCAATTCTTTAAAGTGATTTGTATACTTTTGTCATTTGAAGTGTGAGTGGAATGAAAACATTATTAAAATGATAATAACTTGAAAATCTGGCCACATTGTGACTTATAAAACATTGGAGCTGATCTCTCCCCTCCCATAAGAAAAGCAACCAAAACGGTCTACTTAAGCATTTATATTAGGAAGGTTAGCTAATCAGTTTAACCACCCTATACACTCTCACCTGTAAACACTAATGACACTTTAACTTACAGCCATATTACGTTTTCCTCCCTATCCATTTTTTGAATTGCCAACATGAAAGAACATGATTTATTTCGTCCTTTTACTTTTCTTTGTTCTTGCAATGAATGGTGTCAATATTTGAAATGGGGATGATTCCTGTACATAATCACCACACCTCAAACACTCTTAAAGAGCTGCACTGGTTTGATAATAACCTACATTTCAATTTTCCAATGGAGGATGTTTTCTAAATATATCATGACTTCGAGAACCCATTTAGAAAATGACTTCCTAAAAAACGCATTTTGCAATCAATTTCATCTAATGCAAAATACCAATGGGGAAAAAAGTACTACATTCATAAACAAATGAAGACATAATCATTTAATTAAAGAAATGAAAGAGAAAGAAAAAAACTTTTTATAATTATATTATTATTAAATGTTTTTCTATTAATTCACAAAATCTCTACGTTCTCATTTTAACTCATTTGCTGTTTGAAGTATGACAAATCATTTTCGTAAATTTCAATTAATAACTACATAGGCAAAATTGATCAGCTGAACTAGGTTAAGTTTACTTGAGTTTTTGTTGTTCTCACAAAGTGTTATTGATTTTACATGTAATTGTATAGAATTGTGTGTGAAAGAAGAAAACATGAGCTTGGCAAGATGTGTACCTGTATAATTATAATGTGCATGTATTTGGTTATTTTCAAAGTCAATTTTAACTTCATATCATTTTCCAAAGGTTTTGATTTAATTTTTTATGTTAATAGGTGTAAAACCTGAAACCTGGTTGTGTACATATTTTGGTTACATTTTTATTTCTTTTATCAAATTGCTATAAATTTCATTTCATTTTGTCTAGATTGAAAAAAAAACTATGTAAAATATTAGGCCTTAAAGGGACTTCTAACATAAGTTGAATATGGAAAATAAGTTTCTGAATTTTTAAAGTTTTTAGCTCATGGCTCAAGATGTTTTGTTTTTTTTATTTATTTTTATCTTTTAGTTTTCTATGCATTTACAAGTGTCATTTTATGATAAAATGACTATGTACGTTTTATTGTAACTGTGTCAAGATATAATGTCAATTTCTAACACCCAAATAATAATCGGAAACAAGATGTGAATAAAGAATGAATAATCTTTGTTGTCATCATTTGTCTATTCTTAAGGTTATGATAAGAGTTACCATGTGATGTTTTGTTACATCATGTTAAAAGTTACAGAAGTGTGAGTCAATTCTGTAAGGGTTTTAACGTCGCATCGCCTTCAGCATGTCAGGTTAATTCAGAAAATAAGGTACTTAGACATTTTAATTTGATGTAAGGTAAAACACAACAAATACATCATGGCCAGTCATAGCATACTGACTCAAAACAACTTGTTGTAGTTTTAATTATGTATGGCAGCCGATAGATTACAAACATCAAAAAGTCTTTGCATATGAACTAATCAGGATTTGAACCTGCTACATTCTGTTCTACTTCTAGAGATGGGAAGACATATCCCACTAGGCCACCTGACACATGTATGTTTGTGATGTCATAGACAGCAGAAAATCAAATTTACTCAATGAATCTTGTGTTGAAACGAAGAGACATTTTGCAGCTTTCTCGACATTTCATTACATTAAACCAATCTTAACCACCCATGATACAAACAAATGATGCGTGTTGAGAGTGTAAATTGACAGAGGAAATGCATCGCATCTCAAGTAACACCAGAAATACCAATTGAATCACTTTTTACAAATTAAGTAATGGCTATCTTTAATACAAACGCTGCTTATGGATGAAAGCAAGTACATTATTGACAGATTTACATCACTACAATCATCGTTGTAGTAATAAACTTTATTGAATCCTGGATCATTTTAAATCGTATCGAGGAATAAAACTTTGTGTTATCTTAATCATTGGTAAAGAATCCATGATATTTAAAGGCAAATACTGATAATTCATTACTCTTGCTAAATAAAATAACTTTTCTTAGGAAAATAAACTCCAGCTATTTATAAACTGATTAGACTTTTACTGAAGATTGACCTTAATTTGTTAGAAAAGCAGGGTGACAAAAGGGTCAAAGTTCAACAACAAAGGGTTAAGGCATTGAGTCTTCTACATGGTTACATGGGACATCATTTTATGAATGGAAAATGTTATCTGTGTTAATTAGATAAACATAGATGCAGTACACAGCTTGAATAGACGCAAATGAAATAAAACAATTCAATTGGCCAATGTATTTTTCAATTCAAAATTTTATTTTTTTAGGAATGAGATATAAGTCCTTTGAAGACATCCAGAGACAGTAACCCAATACACATAAATATATTTTGACCCATGCATCATATAAGTACAAAAAAACTTTTGATCCTTAGTTTAAGTAATAAAAACAAACAACAAAATTATGATTTTTCCTTTATTTTAACAGCAACAACAATCCATGAGGACTAGGCAAGGTGGTATAAATGTTCAAACATTGAAATGCAATTTTTTTCAAACAAAATTTTTCATTTTTATTAATTCTCTTAACTCTTGTCCTTTCCCTCACTCCAGCACTTTTGAAATTTGTTAACGAAACTTGGAAATTAATTTGAATCTGGATTGTTTGTTTTTGAGAAAAGAATAATACATTTGCTTCTTAGGTTTCAACATCAACTATCTTTACTTGTCTTTGCTGCATCAATCAAACGAGATTGTTTTCTCTCAACCTGGTTGCTAAGTTTATCAAATGAAAGTTTTTGATGAGCTGAATCCATAATAACAGTGAAAAAAGAGAAGAGTCATAAGTTTAAAGTTAGGAGTTTTTTTTAGTAACTATTGCCCTGCTGACTAAAGGAATTTTACAGTTGTTAAGACATATTGGTTGTGATGGAGATTCAAATCTAATGTATTGATTAAAAATATAGGAGAGATTATAATAAATAAGATTATATTTCCACAAATTTTTCAAAAGAAACAATAAAATATACAATATTTATGATATTAAATGGAATGTTTTTTCTGAAGACTTTTGTCAACTAAACATAAACAATACATGGATTACACAGATCACAGCAACCAACACACTATAATATGTAGAATAACATTAACCACTCAAAAGTAAAAAATAAAATTCAAAGTCACAGAAAATAATCCATATAATTATACAATATTTAGGCACAATGGAAAACTTGCATAACCAAATCGACATGCTCATAAGATTATTGCAAAGTCTTTCTTTAATCATTTCAGCAACTAAAATACAAACTACCACGAAGACAAATTACCTGAATTTAACTCATATAATTTTTTGTCTGCATCAAAAATAACTTTGCCTCAGTCAAAAACAGTGATTTAGACATTCTTACAATTTTATCGGCATTACACAGGTCTGTTAAGGAACTAGCTTTGGAAAGTGAAGAAAATAACGCAGGCATTTATCTTATGAGCATGACAAAAATTTATGTGTAGAACATATGCTGTCCTTCCATAAACAGAATTGAAACAACCATATTAAAAATTGTTAGCCTCCTTTGTAATCACCCATAAGTCAGAATTGAGCATATCATTTTCTTTTATCAGAGACTACACAGGATAGAAGATGAGGATGAGAATTTCCCCAAATTGCTTAGCTTAAATCATTGACAGCACAGCACAGTTTTCAGTGATAAAGATAAAAACATGAAAAAATTGCTACCTTACAACATGGCATTTAAACCCAGAGTAAAGTTAAAAAAAACATCTGGATTAGAAATAGACAAACATATGTGCAGTGTGTATGCTTTAATAAAAAATAACATTATGAGAAGCTGTTACTTTTCTTCAATATAAATCAATGGAGAAAATCCCAATGAAACATCAATGAAGTTTATCTTGACTCATGGCACCTTTAGTAGAAATATTAAAATGTGAATTTGACAAATCTTATTTGAGCCATAGTGGTAGACTATAGTATTAATTGATACATAAATAAAAATGAGCAAATACCAAAACGTTAAGGAATTGAGCCCAAACACTCTTCAATTCTAGACAATTGTGACATTTACCACACATCCTGTCACCAAGTATTCAATTAAGGCTTGATACAGGCACAGAGATACAAACAAACAAACATTAACTAAATCATTAGTTCTCTACTGCGGTGATCTTAAACACCCACATCCATTTACAGGCCGAGTTAGGACGGAGATGAGGCAACATTATCTCCAGACCTCGTGGACTTCTGTGTATGGATTTGAGCAGATTGGGGTAGCCTAGAAGAGTCACTTTTGTGGCAGCTGAAGTTTGAGGCGAGGCCAAGGTCAATGTTGCTGTCTCTGGCCAGTCAAATACAAAGGCGTACACAGAGGTTCCTGAAGTATCTTTCTTCATGGTATACCTGGAAATATACATATTCATTAATAACAATCATATTGATAATCCTTGCAGGCTGAATAACAATGGAAATATCAAAACTGGTTACAAAAACACTAAAACTAAAACATAACTTTGCCTGACCATACTAAGCTAATATATTGCCTAATTACCATAAAAACTGATGTAGCACTCAAATCGTATATGATTTACTATCAAATTACATCAAACTTACAGTCCTTGAATAATCATGTTGATATGACATTGTATGAAATATCTGATAACAAGTTTCAGTATTGATTATCAGGCTATAAGTCAGTTGTAAAAAACACAATCATAAATGTGTTGAAATATAAAGGAAAAAGTTTAAAAAAATTAAAAATCAGGAGGACATCACAAAGTAAAGGGAATTAGACAGTAACAGAGGATTTCTTGAGAGCTATAAAAACAATAAAATCAAGAGAACTTGCATATCTATATGACAAAACTAATTGCATAATGTGAACAATAACTGAAAACTATTTAAACAATAAAAAATAATCATTTCATGGTCCATCATTGATGACAAGTAAACATACAATGACTCACCATACACCTGTAGTCACTGTGTCATTCTGGTACGTCCAGGGTCGTGACTTATAGACGCCCTCCCCGTTGACCTTAAGCCATGACCCCATCTGTCCCAGGCGCTCCTCATAGATGGGAGTAATGTGTCCATGGTGAGGAGGACCAACATTCATCAACATGTTTCCTCCACAACTGAAAATGTTTACCAAAAATGGGAACAATGAAATACATAACATTTTTGAGTATCCTGTTTAACATCTAATTAATATGTTTACAAAACCCTCTCAACACTTCAGATTGGACATTTATTGAAAACAGTAAACCTCTGCACTCAGAAAACAAAAAGTCTCTTGGCTTTAGATAACGGCACAACTCAATGTGCCAAAAACAAATGTGTGTTGTTTCTTTTTTTGAGTTTAATTTTAGAGGGTAAGATGAATGTAGAAAAATATTCTAAAGCCATAAGTTATTAAATACAATAAAATAGAAGTTGTTATAACACAAAGTATTGTTTTAAACAAGTACAGTTAAACTTATCTTGGCGGCCATTTTTGATCATGAACAAAAGTAATTCTTTCTTATCATATGTTTAACTTGCCTACGGTGCCAACTTCTTCTTGAACTATGGGTAGACTTCTTAGACAAGTCTGACTGCAAATTATAACCATGATAAAAAAGTGACTGGAACTTTAAACTGTGTGTGACATTGGAGGTCAAGAGGTACATTGGCAAACTATTAATTGAGATAATCTAACCTCATTCCATCAAGGACCCTACACATTTTTTCACTGGGAAAACATAATTTACCCAGATTTTCTTGACCCAATAAGGTATTGATTGGGCCCTGGTTAAGGAGTATGAAAGAGTCTTTAAAATTTTAAGGTTGACACACTTGATAAGCAGCAATACTCTATGCTTCCAAAGAAGCTGACAAACGCTTGAGTGTCTCTGTTTTTTTGGGCCTGCAATTTTAAATTCATATAAAGATTTATGTAACATCTTACAGTTTGGACCAAAAAATGTACACAATAAAAACTTTTATTTCCCAGCACCAGGGGAAAAAACATTGTGGTATCTTTACATATGTCCTTAACTTAAAAATTCAAAGAATTTTGTAAACTGAATTTTGTAAGATTTCCATACATTTTCCTAGGGAACAAAAACTGAAAAGTGGTGAAATTACAACTCCAAAGCTTGATTTTTGTACTTACCTAACAGTTTTAATGAAGGTCTGAAGCAGTTCCTCAATAGTCAGATAATCTGACAGACGAGCATTGCGTCTGAAACCCCATGAATACTTATCAATGGTCATGGCATTCTCCCATTTGTGTTTCTGCAGGATACCTTGATATTTATGATACGAAGATAGTATTGGAAACAATGAAAAATTATGAAACTGTAAACTACAAAAAGGATAACATTTTACACATTGTGATTTGGACAAAACTAATTTCAGTAACATGAGAATCAAAATTATAGTAAAGATTGAATTTGTTTATTACTCTGTTGATTTCTGTCAATTACAGTCATGTGTAAGTTATTTAACAATCAATATTTGGCAAGAACAACCAGGGATTTTTTTCTACATATATATTGATAAACTAACAATTTAAAATACCAACTCTGGGCAGAAGAATAGGGTATGATTGTTTAGAAAATAGAGATATTCACTGTCGATTATCTGACAAAGCAATCATCAATCTAAGCAAAAATAATCATTGTGTCACAACAAACAATCAAAGTCATCACGTCTACTAACTCACACTTCACACACTGCAGGTAGCTACAGGGGATTAGAATAATATCCTAGGTCTGAGGACGAAAGCACACCTTGAGACCTTGATGATCCTCTGTCTGTGTTTGCTTATCGTTACTTAAGACTTAATTTTTTGCTGAGATCATTCTCCTTTGGGGACGGGGTATGTTTGATTGTTAGCGGTTTTTGAAAGGCTATTCTTTATTTGTTTTGACAATAATTTTTGGTACAAATTAATGAAAGGGACCGTCCACTTAAAGAAAAGAAAACATGCCTTTTGATTAAATCATTCTAAAAAAGCTAACAGAGACATAACTGTATATTCAACCTAATATCACATCTTAAAGAATCATTTACACTGAATGATATGTTTGATATACTGAAGCTACCCTAGTAAATTTTTGTTTTTAAAGAAATTTTCTTCAATTTTTAATGAATCTATGACATAACAATACTTCAAGCTTAATTTTCATGACCTGCACCATAGGAGATCCTTTAAAGTAAAGCATGACATATACCATCTCCATACTGCTGGCCCCTAGACATATTAAAACTGTTATATTCTCATTATCATTACAAATAGAAATTAAAGTAATAGGCTGTATTTTACTCAATTACTGGGATATGTTTCTGTAACTTTAAAATGCAAGTTTAAGATTATTTTGGGACAGAGTTTACTGCAAATCACACAGTTCACCTGGATTGAAGCGGTCCCCACAAGTATATACACCACCATGATGACAGCTAACACCATTTCCCCATCTGTCATTTACCACTACTGAGTCTTTTACTGAACTGGTCAAAATAAAATAAATCGACAAAAAATTCACCTGGATTGAAACGGTCCCCGCAAGTATATACACCACCATGGTGACACATTACATCATGTCCCCATCTGTCATTTACCACAACTGTGTCTTTTACTGTACTGATAAAAATGAAAACAATATTTCATGAAGACGGCATTATCAGTGAGGAAATAAACATAACAGAATTTAAAAAAAACAGTGGATGACCAATACATTCATGTTAAATCTTAAAAACCTTGAGATTGTCACAAACATCTGATCTTTAGAATACAATAAATGGTTTGTTATTTTTTTCTCTCCTTTACATAACTTATTCAATGTAGTGGCTTAACTATTTTTGAACGTGATTGCAGCTGCTGGAATTGAAAAGATTTAGGAAGCCGAGCAGAAATATGGATAGAAATACACATCTTGTTCCATCCTTTGAAAACTAAATTAAAAGAATGAAAACAAACTTTTTATTTCCCAGCACCAATTTTCATAGCAAATACCCCTTTTATGACAAATGTTGACAGTTGAAAAGAACACACTATGTATTTTTGCGGAAATAGGCATATGGAAAAAGCAAATGCTATGTGTTGTTCTGTCAAATAAGAGCTAATAATCATAAGACACAGGCGTTCAAGGTTATTCTAAATATTGATTCAAAGTTTGATTTTACCTATTAGAACAAATTAAGTTTCAAATTGATTAAAAAACAATAATTACAGAATAAAGCTTGCTATTGATTTGTCAAAGAGTCTTTTAAAAGTTTAAAAATAAAAATTAACATAACAAGGGCCACCTTCTTAGATACAACAAAACAGTTAGACATTCACAATATCACATGTGTTGTGGCAACTGAATGACTTCTACAAAATCCCAAGTAATAAGCTGAAAGTAATGTAGCCATATATTCTTATTGCAATGAAATGTATACAGAGCAATATCTTATAATATAAGTCAAATGATAAGAGAAACTGTGAATCACCTGTTAGTGTAAAGCCATGCTAGAAATTCCTTGGACCTCCAGTATGTGTCAGGAGCATCCCAGTCACCGTCAGACCACACCACCTCAGGTTTGTACTTCTCAACAATCTCATACAGTTCTGGCAACGTTTTTTGCTGAGGACATGAATTAGAAAATTAAATTAGCTTCTCAGTTTATCCATGACTTTTAAGTTGATGATAGTGCATGACTGGGATATTTAATTCAAATCCATCTACCTAGATCAGACTCCATCCATAATTACAAGTTTATTTACTTCTATTAATCAAACACATTCACAATGTCATCGTTGTTATCTCGGTTTTAAATTTGTATAAAGATTTATGTAACATCTTACAGTTTGGACCAAAAATTTACATAATAAAAATAGATGTTCAAATAGCTCTGTTCAATGTTGAATATTAATTTTAGTAATCCTTAGGCAGATGTTTGTAAGACCCAAAAACACTTTGAAGTTTTTAGATTTTAATGACCAACCTAGATGGTACAGTGATGAAGGGCTGTCATTGGATTAGATGATCTGGTGTTTGAATCCCAGACTTTTAAAATTAGTAATTTAGCAGAAGTGTCCCCTGACACTCTGAGATTTAGACTAAGACCTATTGGCACGGTTGCAGTATTTATAACAAAAATAGACTTTAATGACACTTATCAATAATCAATATATGTTTATTTTGAGTTGAAACAGAGTTGCAATATAAGATTTCCTGAACTTTTTAACAATTGTCCAAAAACTCACATTGACAAAGTCTTGAGTTTTGAATCCAGATTTTTTGTCTTGAATGTAAAGTGGATTAAACCACTCATACATGGAGTGGTAGAGGCCAAACTTGAGGTCTGTCTTTGATCTGGTAGCATTCATCAGCTCTCCTGTCAATCAAAGAAAGGGAATGTATTGTCTCAAAGGTTATTGCAGTAAGGTCAGTCAAACCTGATTTCCTAGTGTTTTTTTCTATATGCGACACCTCACCAAAGGTGCCACATGTTGCCTAATTAGATTTTGAGAAAATCCTGTGTAGACATGAGGAAATCAATTTCAAAATGGGATTTTTTACTACACCAGTTTTTTCAGCATTTTTCTTTGCCAAAAAATTAATTTCAAAGCAGAAATCACATTTGACTTGTCAACATTCAATTTGTGTTTTTGTGTTTCAATAATATAAAAAAAATTCACAATTATGCCTCCAAGTAAAATACATTTCACAAATTATATGTGATTCTATGCTATGGATTGCGCTTCTATCTAATTGAAACTAAAATTGAGATTCTTCTTTTGCACCTTAAATATTTTTCTTCTGGAGGATCTGCCGGCTAAAGGGCTTCGCCGGGAGCTTGTCTAAGACCAATTGCATAGCAAAGTCTAAACTGTGACTTGATAATGAAATAAATATGAAATTCAAGTTTACAAAAATATTACCAACAATATCTCTGTTTGGACCCACATCCATTGAATTCCAGTTGAAGGAATATTTTGAAGGCCAGTTGGTGTAGCCTTCATGATGTTTACTCACAAACACAATGTATCTGAAAATAAATTTGTTTGAGGTATAGAGCAATTCATAAAACAATAGCCATATTAATAAGACATGACAATAGATCTCAAGATAAATTATGAAAAAAAATTGGACCGGGTGCTATCTTCAAAGTGTTTAAATTCTCCATCAAAATAAGAAGATAAAACCAGTTTTCTTTCTTTTTTTTTTCCCATACAAATACTGAACCCATCCTTTTTGATACTCGCTAAAAAAATCCCTTCTTTTTTGCGTGGGGAATTAGTGGGTGTTTGAGTAGGGGGATTTCCTGCTGTCGCGGTTTGGATATTATTCCTATAACTGTATTACTGCTATAACAATAATAACGATACTCACTTTGCGCCTGAGCCCTGAAACATTTGTGCCCATTGATTTGCCTCAAAGAATTCTGCAGTGAATTGTTTGGCAAAATCTCCATAGCTAAAATCTGGTGGGTAGTTCGCAGTCATGAATTCGACAACACCTGGTGTTGGATTACTCCCCTTCCAATTCCACCAAAACCATTCTGATGAATAACTTGGAACCGAGAAGACGCCCCAGTGAACAAAAATACCAAGCTTGGCATCATCGTACCAACCAGGCAATGGTCGTGAATCTAAAGAATTCCAGTCAGGTGTGTAGCCATCAACAACTTGAAAAAGGGAAATTGTCCCTGTTGAAAGTAATATGCAAAATATAATAAAATTACACGGAAGGATTGAGACCTGTGAGGCCATTATTCTAAAGTTATTTGTGGTCAATGAGTCAATAGTAGAAGTCACGTGATCAAGTCACATGATATTTTGTATGTTATACAATTAAGTTTTGTATCGGTATAATTAGTCCATAGGATATTAAAATTAATTGTCTTTAAGTTATTTTTCATGAATTATTTAGATTTCATCTTTATTGCAACAATAATTTCTTATCAATGCTTTTTAATTTCATCATTGAAAATTTAATATATAAGAAATTGTCAAAAGTAAAAGGATAAAAATATGTGAGTAAAAAAGGATAGATACTTAAATTGATCGTTACCGTCACATTTCATTGTGAAAGGAAAAGTCACATGATCCATATCTGTTGACAACATCGTTCAAAATGGCTGTGTTGTGGAAAATTCCCGTAGTGTTCGCATTTTGTTGTTTATTTGTCTCAATCACTCAGTCCTATGATCCTACTTGGAAATCTTTAGACTCAAGACCTATTCCTGGCTGGTACGATGACGCAAAACTTGGTATTTTTATTCACTGGGGTGTATTTTCAGTACCAAGTTTTTCATCAGAATGGTTTTGGTGGAACTGGAAAGGCTTCCCTCTTCCGGCAGTTGTTGAATTCATGGCTGCGAATTACCCTCCAGACTTCAAATATGCGGATTTTGCAAAACAATTCACTGCAGAATTCTTTGAGGCAAGCCAGTGGGCAGAACTTTTTCAAAGTTCAGGAGCAAAGTAAGATGTTTAACAATAGATGAGCTGAACTGAATAGAATAAAGCAAACTAGAGTTAGAGGTAGCTGGGTATGCTTGTGAGTCCTCGGGATTTTTCTGAAAACTTGTCTGTAAAAAAATAAAAATTTCCTACTACTGGATTCTGATTGTTCACAATTGAAGGCTCACCTGTCAAGGTCTCATCGTAAATGACAATTTCACAGGGTAGGGCGTCCAGGCCAGATTTTTAGTCTATCAGTAAAATGAATGAAAAAATCAGTAATTCCAAGGCGATGTCAACCACTTTTTTGTTATCCGGAGATTGTTTCTGTCCAGATGCATTCTTTAAACATATTATATATCTATAGGCACACAAGAGTTCAGCGTGTGTTGCAACGGCCTCTGTGAATTCATGAAATGACCCAGATAGTAAGATTAAGATACAAAAAATTAAATCTTACAAAGTAACGATTCTACGTCAAAAAATTGACTGTATTTCCTAGTGAAAAAGTTAACATTATGCTACCAAATTTTATATTAAGTCAGAATAATTTGTTTTATTTTACTGCATACATGTAAATCTAGGCAATTCACAAAAGTAAGTCCCTCACGAATGTTACCAATCAAAACCCTTATAGTCATCTCTGTATTGCTTGCCAACTCACACAGTGCTTGTCTTACTTTACATTTCTGTTAATTGTTGAGGCAAGATGTATTCTGTTGTAGCCCAAAAGCCTTTTTTGCCATTTTGGGGAAACTCCTTCCAGACCCAGGAGACCCATTTTGGAAGGAAAACAACGATGATTTTTTTTTAAAATTGGGTCTGAGAAATATTGGGTTTCTTTCTGTAAATGGGTCTGAATTTTTATCAAAATGGGTCTGAGAAACATCAATTTTTTTCTGTAAATGGGTCTGAATGTTTATCAAAATGGGTCTGAGAAATATCGATGTTAAACACATTAAAATACACCGCGAAAATTCAGATCCATTTTGGGTAAAAAAAGTCCCCTTCCAGACCCATTTGAAAAAAAGGCTTTTGGGGACAGGGGAAAAATTTTGTATAACATGATAAAATAACAAACCCTTCTCTCTACAAAATAAATTGTACACTGTAATAAAATTCAAAATCTTTTTATTTCAATATACATACAGAATGAAAGTAAGAGGGATTTGGGGTACAAAGTTTATAAATTCATCGGTGTGAGTGTGAGAAATGAATAGAAGACATGTACAAGTTTTGACAGAACACAGAAGTTAAGTCAAGAAAGTAGTCAACACATAAAGTAGTCAACACACAAAGAAGTCAACACATAAAGTCATCAATACACAAAGTAGTCACCACACAAAGCAGTCAACACATAAAGTAGTCAACACATAAAGTAGTCAACACACAAAGTAATCAACACACAAAGTAGTCAACACACAAAATAGTCAACACACAAGGAAGTCAACACACAAAGAAGTCAACACATAAAGTAGTCAACACACAAAGTAATCAACACATAAAGTAGTCAACACATAAAGTAGCTGACACATAAAGTAGTCAATTCATAAAGTAGGCACATGTCAGAATCACATCAACAATCAACAACAATATATATGCATATTCATATATTCTATAACAAGCTACTTTATGCTTCAAAAGTAAAGAACAAACTCAAACACATTCTAGTATCACATAACAACATAAGGTACAACTTAAACACATTCTAGTATCACATAACATCACAAGGTACAACTCAAACACATTCTAGTATCACATAGCAACATAAGGTACAACTCAAACACATTCTAGTATCACATAACATCACAAGGTACAACTAAAACACATTCTAGTATCGCATAACAACACAAGGTACAACTCTAACACGTTCTAGTATCACATAACAACATAAGGTACAACTCAAACACGTTCTAGTATCACATAACAACATAAGGTACAATAAGGTCAAATAACTGACTGCTTGCATACAGGTAGTCACAGTCTTGTGTATTTGTCCCAGTTGGCTGGAATAATTGCAACTCTGATGATAGACAGAATAGTTTTTTGTATTCGTTTATATGATTTGTTTTGATGACAATCGGTCTTGAGACCAACTTGTCTCTTCTCACAGGATCAAGTCTTAAGGATCCAAAGTCCAATTCCTGTTTCTGTCTGTATCTGTAAGACCAATTCCTGTTTCTGTCTGTATCTGTAAGACCAATTCCTGTTTCTGTAAGACCAATTCCTTTTCTGGATTAGGTTTTACTTACACAAAGAGAGGAAAAATTTGGACCTATGCATTATTCTTGAAAAAAACAGTTTGTATTATTTCAGAATCTACTGTACTACTTTAGAAGTCGCAGCAAACCACAACTAAGAAGCCTTACTAGATTCTCAAACAATAAACCTTTTAGATAGTAAATAGATCTTACAAATAAAATAACTTTTCAATATAAATTCATTCACTGTGATGAACATGAGCGATGTTCAAATCACTCAATCTGACTAGGACGTACACTATAATATTTCAAACATGGAAATCCATTTATAATTGAGGCCCAAGTACAGAATCCTGAAAATAGAGTAAAGTCCATATACTATCAATCTTAATACAGTCAGGCCTCAGTTATCCAACATTCAAATATCTGATATCTGACATACGCAGCTATCCAACAGGATTTCTGGGGATGCTTTTTCTTCTACTTAATACATATTGATAAACAGACAACTCATGATTCCGACTCCCTGCAGCAAAATAGGGTTCAAATGTTGATTGAAAAGTGAAATTCACCTTTGATTATCCAAAAAAGCAATCATAAATCGACAAAACAACTCAAGCGTTACAATAGTCTAAGGGAGGAAGATCATTCTCCCCCGGGCAGGGGTGGTATATTTGATGTTTTAAAGGCTTTTCTTATTGCAGTGGCAATCATTTTAGAAGAAATTTGAAAGAAGGGATTGTCCACTTAAAGAAAATTAAACAAGCCTTTTCATTTGAAATAATTATTAAAAAAGGTTAAAATATTGAAAGCAAATTAAAAGATTTAAAATTATGATTAAAAATACTTAATTAAAAAATACATAGACTAAACAAAAAAACAAAATAAAACCAAACAGTAAAGAATTGAATGAGCCTCATGGCAATCCAAAGCTTGCATTTACCTTAAGGTAGGAACTCAGATTGGATTCTTTACTTTAAAAAAATCAAACTGAGACATCTCAGGATTGAGAAGGACGTTGTCAGATAACTGAGGACTGACTCCATTTGCATCAACACCTTGTGAAAATATAAAGTGATTCAAATAAAAGAAATACAGCACCTTAAAGTTTTCAGTAATTTCCTGTCAAAATTGGGACAATTATAATAATGGTAATACAGTGTACTAAATAATTATGATATATGATAATGTATACTGTTGATATCAATAAGTTGAATCTTTTGATAATACTTTTCATATAGGAGAGTGCATGATGCAATAAAAACTGGAAACACCCTCACTTGCCCCTTAGACGTCTGCCTAAAAAGGAACTACAACTTGTGAATTAATTTGATTTAGACTATCACATATAGAAAAGATACCACAGTGTTATAGAATTACAAATGAATACAAATGAATACAATCAAGAGGTTAATGTAAAGGATACATAAACAGATATAAATTCTCAAAAACTTGTGATATTTTAACTCTTTTACGGTTGAGGCCAGCCTAAGAAAATAAAATGTTTTTATTTGTTCTATATAGACGTTGTATCATTTCATGAGTACACAACTGTAAACGGCTCACTAAGTATTTGAATAAGCCATACGCTGTATATGAAGGACATTGCCATCCATGTTAACGGAAGAAACAATTGAAGGGTTGAGTCACACAACATTATATATACATTTTTATTCAAAAATAATATTAATAAATTGAAGATAAATGTTTCTTTTTGATCTAAAAGGTATATTGACACACTTATTAGATGTGTAAGATGTTGTCAATGATTTCGGTAACTAAAATACAACCTGTGATAAGGACGATAACCTTAATTTGACCTATATAATTTTCTTACTGATTATGGGTAAAAACATTTTTGCCTCTGCCAAATCTGTGATTTAGACATTTTTACTTTTCTACCAGCATACCAAGTCTTTCAAGGAAACTGAAGAAAACAGCTCAGGCATTTATCTAATGAGCATGACGAAAACTTATTTGTCAGACATGCAAAAGGTAATGTTCTTTAACTCTCTGCTTTCTCATAAAATAATCATGATATCAGAACTAAACAAAATTTTTTGTATCATGTTTCGTGAATCAATCTTTCAATAATGACTTCTTGTGAAAGAAAAGGGCAGTAGATATTACAATACATGTTACAATATGTGTATAATTAAGTACAGGAGACAAAGAGGAATCACACAAACAACAGTCGTTACAATCACCTCCACTCTCTCCCTAATAACACAAATACCCTACATATGAGTACAAATGAGATATAAATGATATTTTTTTTGACATTTTCACTTCCTGATGGTAAAAGAGTAATCACAACTACACACTGTTTGTAAACACACTTACAAACTATTACACTACATGCGTTACTTAAACTCTACTCTTACTCAATCCTTGATCCCCTTACTATACTCAATAAGATCAAACCAACAACATTTTTAGTAATAATATCATTATAAAAATGTAAGTCTATATGACAATCAATGACGGTTGCATAGATTAAGATATCCTTCCAAAATTAGATTTGTTAGGATTGTAGTGCATTTCTCAGGACAAATGATATATTTAATTATCCAACTCCCTGGCTCACTAACAAACATTTAGTTTTTAACAACGTCACTGGCATCAAATTAATAAACAGAAATCCAATTTCTGACAGAACTTATTGCAACAAAATAAATATCATTTAGACTACACCATGAACAAGAAATAAACAAAATCCCCTCCCCAAAATGTTAAAAGAAAAAAAGATGGCTACTTGGTGCAATATTCAAAATGACAAGATTAAATAGATCAGTTTTCGAATCTGAAATGAATTATTAAGAAAAATCTGTACTGAAACACCAGACCAGCAATAATATCAATATAAATATAAATGCTTGTATATCAAGAAAACACACACAAAAAGGCAAAGAACAAATGAAAATCATGCATTTCTATATTAAAAAAAAGATATTTAAATCATCATATAAGTTACAGAGTCAGCAGAAAAATTAACAATTTGAGCATGGCAAAAATAAACGAGAATATTACAATGAATATGAAAACAACCAGTTAAAATGCCAAATTTACCACTTATGTTTTACTTCCCAACAACATTTGCAAATAAATGTTTACATAGCAGTTAAATTGACCACCTAATCTTTGCCTAGCAGTACTCACAGTTCCTGTTAGTTTTTATAGCAGTTAAATTGACCTCCTATTCTTTGCCTAGCAATACTAACAGTTCTTGTTTGTTTACATAGCAGTTAAATTGACCTCCTATTTTTTAAAAAGTAACGATCAAGTCATTAAACCACCATTTAATAGGACAATACAAAACAAAGTCGACAGTTTCGGGTAA
>JAUUEB010386424.1:0-12247 GCA_032362205.1 Clione limacina
TTCATGTTTCTTTCTTTTTGTATCCTTTCCGGGTAAGATTGGGTACTAAGCCACAAAACATTTTGTAGACTGATATTAGCGATGTAAGGGCAACAATTGATTTGAGATTGTAAAAATCTGGGCAACGCCGGGTAAACCCGCTAGTTATAACATAAAACATAGAATATTGAGACTTATAATTAAAACAAGTCGTCGGGCCACATACAAAAATGAAGACTATAAGAGATTATAAAAGGATTATATTATAATTTCAAAAAAGGGGTTTTAAGTCAGCATTGTGGCCAACAATTTGGGTAAATAAAAACACAAATTTAAAACAAATCAGGGTGAAAAGTAATCATTAACGCAAAATAGGTCAACTTTACAATAACTTAACTTAATAAAGTCGTGAGTCCACAAAGGAACAAACTATTTCGACTTAAGAAGGTATTGAAATAGTGTATTTTCCATTTCAATGAATCTTTTAACATTTAGAACATTGTACCTTAAATAGATTAACTGACAAAGTTATTGAATCTAAAAGACGTTTCGGTGTTGAACTTTACGATTTGAAATACAATTATGACTTTAAAAGCTAATAAAATAAACCAATAACAAAATAGAATCACATAAGAGCAGAATCTACGTAACACATAATTAAGTTATTGGTATTACTATACGTTATCTTGAGTGATATAGGATGGGCAACAACAACTACAAAGTGTTATGGTTTTACGTAAGATGTCTGAATTAAGACAATATTTATTCAACAATCTAGTGAATGAACAGACTTATCATGCTTTCTAAATGTGTCTCAAGGTCGTTCGTTTGATTCCATAATAGAATAGAGTATAGTTACATAATTATATAAATAAGTGTTAATTGTCTTTCTTGCTTGATATCTCACAAATCGTATTCGATTGACCTAATTACTCCTCGTTATATTACATCATAACAGGATTATTACATGGATATGTGTATTTGGTATTGGCCGAGATTAAAGGTTATACTTCCGAGAAAACTGAGATGATACATTTAAAGGCATTTTAGTGTATGTTTGCTGTCAAGGTTATCTTTCTTTCCCGTGAAAAGAAATAAAACAACGTTTGTATTGACATATGTTTAAGAGAGGCATAGTATTTGATTTTGAACTATGACCAAGATAAAAGCGTAAGTTAGTTTTTGAAAACATCTAAGATATTTGATAGTACGGCACCCAGACCCCAAATCCATGCACCCCCAGTCGCATTTCTAGCCTATATGATATTGTTGTATATTAAGGGTCTAGATTGAGTAGTTCCTCGCAAAAACTTAAGGTTTGCAGCGCGGGGGGGGGGTAGTCCAATTTCAGCAACCCCCTATTTTCGAGCATGTGCGTCTTTTTTGCTAAACTGAATATATCCTAAGAATCAAAAAGGCTAAAGGGGCCTAATTGGTCTCAAATTAAAGGTAATTTAAATTGTCTTTCTGAAAATATAAAAATATAGTAATAAGCTAATGCTTTTTAATATTTTAATTTTAATGTGAAAGTCAAAAAAATTATTTTTATGACAAATTTTCACACGTTTTCTATGCCCCTGGGGACACTAAAATGTAATTTACTTGATCTGTTTATACTTGAACTTAGAAAAAAATAACAATGACAATTTATTTGAATACAAATATATTTAATCGTTGTCCTTAACTTGTTTTTAGAGGAAAGTTGTGATCAAATCCTCTCTTCTAAAGGCCATGATAGCTAATGTTGGTCAATGGGATTGACTTTTCGCACTCATCACACTAACATTTTGGAATCATCTCTTTCAAAACTAAGATTACAGGTACACATAAAAAGCATTACTCGGTATATTTTCGTTTGAAGAAAGATTAGTGTCGACTTGTTTCCGTTTTGCCTCAAGTAACAGGTACATATTGTTCGCCATTGATTCCAGTGAAAGTTAATTACTTTTCAGATCTAAAGTCCAAACATAAGTTTTCTTGATCTAGAATTTAGATTACTTTGTTCTTATTGCAGGGAAATCTCAATGTTAATTCTGTCTTCGACTATATTATTTGCGTACCATTGTCTTACAGGCATTCTTGAGTAAGAGAACAACATTGTACTTGCTACTCGGGTGCCGAAGTTTTGATTTCGTAAATTATCATTTATTTGAATCCCTTGTTCTTTAATTTGGTTATTATTTCTACAAAGTAAAAGTTTTTTATTTTCGATGAATCGAATCGGATATGAAATAAAATAAATACCACACTATTTATTTTTGAGACGAAAGTAATTGCCCTTTCATGTTCAGAGACAAGTAATTCGAACTCTAAACACTCAATATTTTCGTTTAACAAATTAGTGTAATATTCTCTATATATGTTGGTATATGTAATAATAAGTGCTATTGACTAGTGCTTGCATAACGTTTGTTCACATTGGTGTTCCAGTGTCTGTTTAACGAATTTATAGAATGGTTTTCGTTTTTGCTAAGAACAAACTGTTTGTTCCACGCACAATTATATTGCAGTGGTAAATTTTCGTCTTCTCTCTGTGTCTGTCTGCTTACGCGACAACTTGAGTAATTTTGCTCGGATATTTTTTTATTTTTGAAAGGATGATATAAAATAGGAATATATTTCCTCATTGAGTTTTTGTTTGCTATAATTTCTTTGTTAATTTGGCAAAAACACACTGTGGTCACATTTTCAGAGTTCGAAATCTAAAATCTTGCAAAGATCCTCGTTTTGATCCTCGATCTCAAATTGATTTTCACATTTTTTAGTAATCAATTTGAAAACAGAGTTATGACCTCTTTGAGTATTTGCTAGATGTCTATGTTACCTTTGCAAACACGCTGTAGTTCCATCGTAAAATATAGAAATCTGATTTATTGCTTAATTCGTCTGTCCCTCATACAACATAGAACATGAAAATAATCTGAAAAAAACAGAAAGCCTAAAAGGGCAAACTCATGGTATCATTATACAGTGAGATTGCCGGACTTTTAAACAACTCATTGTGAAACTGATTCGATTGTTCGCTGTCATCTCAGCTGACAAAAAAGCTTGCACACAGAGATCCATATATTGAATATAAACTTAAAAATGGAATTATAGTCAATAAGTACGAAACAATTGAAATAGGGAGATAGGAATTCAAAGTACAAAAAATGTACAATGAACACAAGAACGTTAGATCAAGATGTTTTTTTTTAATATTGCAAAAGCGTTGTCACTGCGTACACACAAACTTCCTAGTTTCACTTTAGGAAAATATCCAAGCAAACTGTACCTTAGGTCACTATCCAAGCAAACTGTACCTTAGGTCACTATCCGAGCAAACTGTATTTTAGGTCACTATCCAAGCAGGGTTAAAGGTTAGGGGTAGGTATATAGTCAGAGTTTGTGTGAACGCAAAGGCTACCTTGCAAAAGCGTCAACATCTGATTTTTCTCTTCTTCTTCATTAATTTAAACAAATGTAAAACTGTACTGAACATTATTTCAGTCAAGTTACGTTTTTTTTAAAATAACCAATACCAAGATAGAACAAATACACATTGGGATTTCAAGTAATGCAAACCAAATTCGGAACTTATGATGCTATTTAGCCAGCTATTTTAAAATACATTTTTTTTCGGAAAACATCACGCTTACCGTCATAACTTTGATAGAAGCATTTTACTAATGTGTTGTTGAATAGTTTATATATAACCTGAAGAATGTTCTAAAAAAGGTGAAAAAGAGTTACATATACAGTCTGAAAAATAATTATCGTTGAGCATTATCCCTTATATTCACAGCAACTTATTTTCTAGACAGCTTTATCAAATCATCACTGGAGAGTAATAATGGCCTTTTTTGATCCAAACTAGGAATTAGTATTACAGAATATGAAGATACCTCTAACAAACAAAACACAGTGGGTGAATTTTGAAGATGCTTCTCTCTTTTCCAGAGGTGTAAAGTTGGAGTAATCCCTTTAATGTACATTCTATAAGGTTTTAAAATCATTGTTTACCGAGACAATGGAAATTCATATTTTCTTTCTATTGTATATCTTTCCTTGGCAAGGCCGGGTACTTCAGCTTAGTAAACGTATATATTTGAATATGGTACAATACACAAGGGCATAATGTAAATGAGTAACAATTATGACCAATAGTTCTTAAAATATACATTTCTAGACTTCTTTTAAAACCTTTGAATGTACTAGACTGTCAAATATCACGAAGCGTAGTTCCTACATATTGACATGTAAAAGGCCCGTTTGTTTTTGGATTTGTTCAATAATTACTTTTTGTCGGGGGTGGGGGGTGACATTTAATGTTATTGTTTTCTCCGACCGTGAATATCAAATGATTAGTGAAGGCTTATCTACTGCTATTACATGTCGCAGGTTAGAACAAAGTGTAGCTAGTTTACAGACAGCTGTAACTGCAAACTATATTTTAAATACATATAAATCTAATACCGTCTGCTCATGCTCAAGAGAATGTTGTTCAACGGTTCAACCATTTACTAGTTAATTTAAACCCTGAAAGACAAAACTGCGATTTGTGTATCACAAAATAGTTCCCATTTCCACCAATATACAAATACACTTTTCACAGAGATATGCTTTAAATGTATCAATTCTTCTTCTGACATCTAGAAGCTTTTCTTAGTTATGAAATTTAGACACTAGATAATTTGTTTAAATTTATGATGAATCATAATTTAATAAACGTTTTTAAATTATTATAGGGATGAAACTCCTGACTAAGCTTTGTGTCAAAAATAAATATCAGCTTAACATGCATTTGACATCTCATTAGAAGCCAATCATCGTTTATTCTTACATCGTTCATTTATATCTTTTCAGCTTTTCCCAAAAACTCCCGCTATATGAAACAGCTTGCCCAAACATTGATTTCCCGGGATTTAAATATATGGAGATAATATTCCCTTTAATTTATAACTTCCTAACAGTATGTTTAGTGATCAACATACATGTTTGTTGGATGAAACTGCGTGTCAAAGGAAAAGATATCAAAAAGATATCCCAAGAATGAATTTAACAAATGATACATAACATATATTATCTTGCAACTAAAACAAAACAGCGAGTATCTGTAAACTGTCTCAATACACATTGTATTATGAAACGAATACATAACAAATGTTATAAGTAGCATTCTATTTTCGTCAAGAGAGTTATCAAAAGCCAAAACAAGTAAGTGCTACTTAATTATCATTCATTATGTCGTCTATGGTTAGAGGTATATTACATACGCGAGTAATGACTGTCATTTGCAGGTGTATCGGATACATCTTAAAATACATTTTCAGTTCAAGGACGTTCATTGTCCTTACATGTGTGGGTTAATGTGATGTTCTTTTCTAATACTTAGTTAACACTTTAAGTTTTCAAGACCGATCGGGAAAGATATTAGTATACTAAGCCATGGCAAATTCTTTACTTCATTTTACAACATATGAGTGGCAGACTAAACTGGTGTCTTATTTTTTAATGTCACCGATGACATAAACCGAATGATTGATCGAAATGTTGAATTCTTACAAAACCATATATTTTTTCGTTCTTGTCATACAAATTGAAATTAATCCCACGGCAGTATATATATATATGGTAAAACTAATCAAAATATATTCATGATTATCTTTACTAGGCGGTTGAGAAACCTCATTTGTCATCATACTATAGTGGTGGCTGCTTACTACAGAAAACCATATATTACCCCGCAAAGCTATATAAAGCCTATATCTGCCGCAGTAAAAAGATCACATCCTTAGAAATGCCTTTATAATTCAATATAATCTGACTTCACAAAAATTGCCCACAAAAATGTCCCATATCGTTATCCAGACTTATTGGTTGATAAATCAAAGTTTTTTTTTGACATTTTTGTTTTTCCAGCGTTATAATAAGGAGAGCTTAAAGTCTGGAGTATAGTTTTTTGGAGGTTTCTTCATGGATTTTCCTAGCATCTCTGACGTGTCCCAAATTTGAGTAAAAAAAGGGCAAAGAACTGTGAAAATCTCATGAAATTAGAAAAGTATGTCTTCATCATTCACCGAACTTTTCATTATTTTTAGTAATCAACCAAGTCAGTTCTGTTTCATCCATACGTGATCTTAGCCAATTGGACATCAACAATAAGTATAATAACTCAGAAGATGCCTTTCTCATTTACCCTATAAACATTATGTATACACATCAATACATTATTCACATTTATAATGATTTGTTTCAAATCAATTACAATTAATGGTTTGTTTGTGGATGTCGGACCCCTTTTCCCTTTCAGATATCTAGAATCTTATGATGTTTCATTATATACGATATAGGTAATTGATTATTATGCTTATAACGATAATAGAGTTACACTCTTATTGTAATGGAGCTAGGACAGCTAAAAACGGGGGTCTAAACCCATTTTTCCTAGGAAGTTTGAGATCGACAAGTGATACGTTATAGTTTCATGTGTTGCGGATCGTGTAGCGATATATTTTTATTTATTTAAAGCCTAATTTTTGCGTCATTGAATATTGAACAATTTAGCCGTTGCCGTTACGTGTTCCCGTCCTGCGTTTAGCCGTCGTTGTTTCTAGACATTAAAGAGAAATAGTTACGATAAAACTGGGTCAATTAGAATGTTGTGTTTTATCTTGATCATTTTCAAAGTTTAGGGGGCGCAGCGACTCAAACGAAGAAATGGGGATCGTTCGTGACCCTTTTAGAAGAAGACATTCATATTGTTGTAATCTCAAGGTGACTTAGTGAGGGAAAATTCTGATACGTCTCTCGCATTGGTTTGGGAATCTGTCATTTAGAAGCTTATATTTTGTTTTTGTTTTGTATCAAATTGATTCGTAGTTCATATTTGACGGCCTATTTAGAACATTATCGGAATGTTAAGTCAAAACCAACTACCAGACGAGAGAGAAGGTCGGCTCATAGATGGCTCTGAGAAATTCACATATTGTTTCACATTTCAGTATATTTCATCTAAGAGCCCTGTTCATACTAACGACAAGCTGAGCTAGTCTACATTGAGGTATTTTATTGTATCAAAATAACTAGATATATGTTATGCATATAAACATAGAGGTAGAAGTCGTACACAATATTCGCCATGCTTAAGGCACATCCCTTGTCTTAGCAATATCCATAACCTTCAACAGCTCATTGACAAGGTAAAAACTGAAAGTAATATTTAATGGCTAAATGTGTAATATAAAAGACTAGAACCATGGTCATCTCAAGAAATCAACTTAAAAAGAAAGAATAAAGTGGATGATGAAGATCTTGAGCAAGTCTATAATTTTGAATATCTTAGTTAAACGATTACCCCGTATGGAAGAAATGGAAAGGAAATAAAGATCATAGTCGTCTTAGCAAAGAGCAGGTTTCAACAAATAATCAACATTTTAAGACAATATGCCTCAGACTTCTAGACTGATATGTACACTCTGTCTTGTTGAAACAAGGACGTCACCAAAGGTGCTAACAATAGCTGGAAGCATATGGAATGTAGCAACTCGTACGCCTTGGAAGAATAAGCTGGAAGCAAGAACTAATGACAAATTTATGTTATTTAATCAAATTAAGCCTCTGTTATATCAGATTTATGTATTGTAAATGTTATTGTTTGAACATCCACAGACAAAAAGGGGTAACTAGTGTTCCTGCTCGTGGTGTCCCCGCTGATATAACAGATCCCACTCCAGTGATTGGGAGAGCTTAAGAAAATACATAGAAGTTATAAAAACTCAAATATTGTTGGTTTAAATATTATTGTCAGCATTAATTAGTTATTATTTATTTATTTTATAAGTAAGCACTGATGAGGCCCTAGAGGCGAAACCTGTATGCTTCTATTATATTTACTTGTTAGATATTTTGTAGTTTAAATTTTGATTTGTATTTTTGAGAGCTTGTGAGATAAAAAATGAAAAGCTCGTGTACATTCGGTCAATTCTTCTCAGGGTGTTAAATAAGATAAAATAACATAATCATGTTTATACAAACAATAGCCCAAATTAAACTTCTTTCAAATGACCATGTCCCCAGTCTTCCTCAAACAAAAAGAATTACCATAAAAAACAAACAAACAAAGACAATTGATTTTCTTGGTAATTTAAAAAGACATGAGCACTTGCTAAAAGAAGTATTAGAGGGAAGATTGATTCAATGAACAGACAGCATAACATAAGAGTCCAGGTACAGTCTAATAAAATTCACGGCGATGTCAAGAGACATGAATATGTTACGCTCTTTTACTCGTCAACCCTTTGGAAGGGAAGACACATTTAGATAGAGTAAAGTAAATATGTAGAGAATGAGAATGTTCAACTAATTTTGAATCCTGAAAGAAAACTTTAAAGTTTGTGTAAGTGATGAATATTCATATTCTGTGCATTCTTACAATAGATGAAAACATTATACTATTGCTAGTACACTTTCCTACCTCATGAAGGCTAATAATATCATGCTAGGCAGACGTGTCTTTGATAGTTCTGGTAATGAAGAAGAATCAGCGTATCAGCGGTTTGGACTTAATGAATCCCGAGTTACGGAGGCTGTAGTTAATACATTTATCTATGAAGCTAACAATAATATAATAGCTTGGTAACACCATTATCTCATGTTTCTTTAATATTTTCCGAAATGAGTTACATACGATATTTATTGAATATCTTAATTAACGATTACCCCGTATGGAAGAAATGGAAAGGAAATAAAGATCATAATTCTCTTAAAATTTATATTTTTATTCTTTACAAAAACGTCAAATGCCCATCCTAACAAAACCACGACTGCCTTAGGTCACCAACACTAGTTGCGCGACACGTGATGACCTATATGTCGACCGATATCAGGCTGAGGTCCATGGTCAAGTACGCTGTTCGATAGAGAACAACACAATATTAAGCTTATGATGCCCTTAAGTGACCAATATCATAAGGTCAACATGTCTGGGCATATGGATTGGATATGACCCGATCTACAAAGACAAAAAGTAGGTCTTATCTTAAGACCATAGGGAAAGACTCGAAGTTCGTGACATCGGAGGTCTTAATGGCATATCAAGGACGATGCGTCTTAATTTGTTCGAATAATTCATCGAATTGTCATTTTTATTTTACACTTTCAGGTTTTAGTCTGTTGTTCACAATATCTATAAGAGTTTTCACAAGCTTCATATGAGCTCAGGTTAACACATTTTAGAATTTTCATTTAAATATATAAGTAGTTTGCAAATCCTTGCGCATATCTTAGTAAAATGTAACTTTTACATTATTATGTAGCATCCAACAAGATTTTCATTTCAAAATTTAAAACATTTTTTTACACTCTCGAGGTGTCTTAACAGTGCCAGTAAAAATATAGTTTATTGAAAGGTGTCGATAGTTTTTCTCTTTTAACGTCATTTTTTCAAAAATACACAACCAAATACAAATAAGCAAGCTAGAGAATATTAGCAAAAACGCAGCTACATAAATCCTACGCCGTCTACTCATCTTTTTTGCGCACCATATTATCAAACTATATTCTGTCCATATTAACACGTAACTGTCTTCGTTGTTTTGTTTCGTAACATTTCAAAATGTATAAGGAAGGATAATTAGTGACAGCAAAGATATTTTGAGATTCAAAAACTAAAAGTTATAATTATTTTGCAAGCTCTTCGCCACCAAGGTATTATTTTTATCTAATCATGATGTCTTTGTTCAATGTTCTTAGTTCACCCTAATCGCCATATCGCGTGCGTCAATGTAACAAGCAATGTTGTTCAGTCTTCCTTTTATTAATACAATGTGACATACTGTAGACATTGCTATTATCTTTGATGGTAGCAGTGGAAAAGGTAATATTAGGGTAATGTAACCGCAACACGCATGAAATTGATAATTTGCATACAGCCAAAACAACATGTGAATTAACATTTATGTTAATAATACGGCCCAAATATGGATAAATATGTTAACATTAGTATATCTTACTATCTCAATAGAAAAAGGTTATCGGCAAAACAATAACCACGGCATCCGGGTGGTAAATGGGAAGTTAGTCTGAACATATCCCCCCCCCCCCTCCCGGATAGCCATCCATTTGTAACATAGCTCATAACGACGATGCAAAATCAATATGAACAATGTTAACGATCTTTAACTAACGATACTATCGACGATAACAAAAATAGAAAAGATGACTGAGTTATGCAAGAGTTTATTATTGATGAGTTTCAAATCCAGAACGCACGTTTTACGGTGCAAACTTCTGTTTGTAAAAGAAGAGAAACAACTATCATATATTGTTTGATTTTCGAAAAGTTAGATATTTTACAATGTCAAAGTCCGGAGCACAGACGAAATAAGCATATATACGCGAGTTTAAACATTGAATAATGATTAAGAGACATTTTTTTTAAATGATGAATGACTCGTTTATTAATTAGTAAACTAAAATGGAAAGCTTTTGAAATAACTTTTGAAAAAAAAGAGACGAAAAAAAGCGATTAGGTACACTGTGCACAAAAAACAATAATGGCAATTCTTACGCTTTTGATATCGGGTAAAATGCAAAATGAAAGCTTTAGATTCGGGAAGTTACAACAAAGAAAATTGAAAAGAAAGTCACAGGTTTACAATCGACACAAATTCGAATAGATATAACGTTGGCTTAAAATAAACGAATGCGAGGAGCTTAATTTAATAATTTTTTTATATTGTCTTAATTAATCAAACACAATTGTCATCGCAAAGATTTCTCGATATGAACACATACATTTAGGGGATTGGCGCAAAGCGTCGGACTTTTTATATTTTAATAAAACTAAGTAGAAATGGTGCACAAATTATGGATTTTTTTACTTTTCCCCTAAATGTCCCGTTTCTCCCTAGACGAGCCTGATCACTAGTATTTATGGAAGCTATTGTTTTCATGCGTATTCTGTTTTCATATTTGTGTCATGTGTCGACGGAGTTCCCCCAGGTGTGACTAAGTATAGAGTAATCTCTTGGTTTTTACCGTACCTACACGGAGTTTGTAGAACTCTCTTAAACTCCAAATAGCGAAACATAGTGGGTCAAAAAGAACAGGCGCGTAGCCAGAAGCAGTCGAAATAATGCAGATATATAACATTTTGATTCTTAAAAGCGGGGGTCGTTTGTCCCATGGCTACGCACCTCAAATATAATAACAACAATAGTATAGATCCGATAAGTGAATAAATATCATAACAATTGACGGTAGGATGATATCCATACCATATTTACGGATGACCTAATGTCCTCCAGCCAGTTTGTTAATCAAAACAATTATCTGAATGAATTCTGCATGAACTTTTTGAAACTCGCAGTGAGTGTTATGTATCTCATATTACCCACGCACGATAATTGATCACTTATGCACGTCTTGAAACGTTTAAAATAGTTATGATTGTATAAAACGAATTTTTATTTTAAAAATGTTGTCATCAAGCAATTTCACTTTTCGCTTTCATTAATGTACATGAGTGACTAAACGACAAACAGTTTTTTTTATAATGATACAAATAATATAAAAAGTACAATGTGTTTTGACTACGAAGAATGGGGTTTAAATTTTAAAAAATAAAGCTTTAGATTATAAATTATAATTGAGTCAGAGTTGTATTCGTTCACACGTTTGATGTATTAAATATCTATAAGCTTACGGTGTATGCATCCAATCAACACTAATTGATATAAGATACTATAAAAAATTGTTTTGTTATTAAAATGCAATATGATGCTTACTGAAATTTATAGAATAAAAATGTTCAGACAAAAACAAGACAAAATGTGAAATAGTTTTCAAAAGCTTAAACATCGAATCAAATACTTAGCAGCAAGGGTGAACAAAACCACAATTTAATTGTGAATAGCAGGGTGCCTATAGTTTTATCAGGGAGACTCATTTACAATAAGAACAACTAGTAAATGACCCGTTCTCCGAACGCATAAGACAGATTTGCCAATTAGGACAGAGTGTGAGAGTATTATCTAATATTTTTTTTACATAAACCAATTAACACAAAAACGCCGGAACGTAAAACGCAATAATGACGGCCAAATATAGGACGGGAAAATACAACTACGCGGCTCAATTGTTAATCTTCAAGAACGCAAAAATTAGGCTTTACTTCAAAAAAAATATCGCTACACGATCCGTAACACATAAAACTATAAGAAAGGTATCACTTGTCGATCTAAAACTTCCTAGAAAAAACGTGTATAGACGTTATAACTTTCCTAGC
>JAUUEB010386535.1:0-12247 GCA_032362205.1 Clione limacina
TGTTTACCGTGCATGCATGTGTTACAATTTGAATTATACCCGAGTATGCTTAAAAACTCGATATGCAATCGTTGTTACACGCCAAATTGTTTTTCACAAACTGTCAACAGAATGAGACTCTAAAGAACAAGATTTTTGCACCAAAGTTTGTGCATGATGGATGCAAAAAATCTGCCACTGGCGCCCGGAATAATGTACTGAGCGAGTGAATAGTGACTCACGACTGATACGAGGTTAACAGGCAGTGTTTTATTATTCTATCATTACGAGTTAAAAGGAAAGAGAGGCATAATAAATGTAAAATTTATAATCTAGAGAGTGTACAATTACATGATGTTAAACGATTCAGGAAGAAATGACGCCGTGTGACAAATCTTAAAGTTCAAGTTATTTAACGAATCGCGTTGATGACATCAAGGTAAATACAAATAGGAGTATTTACTATGTTCTTTCAATAATTTATTTTCCACCCTGATCCTAAAATAATGCAAAATCAAAAAAAAAATTACTAGCAGTAAAGCCCATACAAAAACGAAAATTCCAGTATGTTTTGGTGAAATGATTCGCGTTACACATTTTGAGCTATTTGAGAAATAATGCAGTTAGGTCTTAAAAGTCCAATTTGCGGAGCAAACTTGTGGAACATTCAAACTTATTTTATGATCATAAATTATCATTTTAAATCAACTTCCAACCCATAAACTAGCAGGCCTGGGATAATGTTACATATATAATATATGAACAGTTGTCACTTGGATTGTTCATTTTGACTCTTAATTACATTGTTTGGCGAATAGGCCAATAGCTTTTCATTTGACACATTTCCGATCCATGTTTTACTGTGGTCATACCTTCAAGCATAAAGACGAACATGGCTTTGTGGTTTGGGTAGATGTGTGTGATACATCACACAGTGTCTAGAATAAAGGCTGCTGATGCTAGGATTCAATCGTGTCATTGAAGAATGAGATCCTAATTTTCTACATTTTCTCATCGTTTTTGGTGGTTTTGTTAAATGTAATTAGCGGTGACATAATCATTCAATTTGTGTATGTATAAAGGGTCCTACCTAATGACGTCATATCGACATCAGGCTGACAAGTCTAATTAGGAATCTCTTACTGACATGTGGTTTGCTACTAAATTACTTTTAAAAATTCTAGAAAAACTCGGTATTACTCAGTTGAAATTCGAATACTCGACCTTTCCCTTTTGGGCGGACGCCTTCACCATTGACCTACTGGTGCCGCTCTGGTCTTTATGGTATTGAGTTATGTTATTCTCAAATATGTATTCTAATTCTTATTTTTGTCTCTTTCTATTTATCTTCAATTTTGTAATGACGAGTATTGCCTTGACACAGAGGGTCGAGCTCTGAAATGTCTCGCAGGATTGTGATTTTCCACCGAATGTCCCGGAAATCTCGGGACCCGAATACTTTTTGAAGTTAAATTGTCAGATTTATCAATGTTTTAAAAGCTTCTGTCTCACATTAAACCTGATACTGCCTTTAAAAAAGAAAAGCCATTTAATTTTTAAAAAAAAGCATTTCAGTCTAATTAATGCCTGAAAAACTATCATTATATGATAATTGGACAGTTTTTATTTTCAAAATGTTATTCAGTTGTTTTGTCAGGTACTGTATGTTATGTGTGTCATTGTAAATGTACTCTTTTGCCCTCTATCTAATAATAATATAGAAATCATTATGCGGACTTGCGACTTGGTTTATTTTTGACGGATAGGTTGTTATTTCTGGTCCTGATTGTGTCAATTCGTGATGGGATAGAGTGACAAGTATATTAAGTCGACATAAACCTGTCCTTGGATCAATTTAATCTTCTTACAACAAACTAGGCTATATGGTTGGGGGTCAATTGCTTCTTACCACCCCCTCATACCGACCACAATTGAAAGGAATGTTATTTTTGCCACATCAAAAGAGCTTTGATGATAATTTTCTTTTTTTTCATCTTAGATTCCTACTGTTTCCCTCTTTTCTCTTGATTTTTTAAGCATAGCGTACTGGGTTTTTAGAAATAAGTGTATTTCTGTACTTATATGTCGTATTTATGTCGTGAGAGATAGGAAGGGCGTGAGTGACTTTTGTCAAATGATTGTCCAGCATTTAAAAGGATAATTCCACAGAGCTGTCGAGACCTCGCAGACGACGAGTTGCCTGTTTTGCTCTATCCTTTTACGACGTAAACAGTTTAAGCCGAGAGGTATGTGGCATTTACTGAAATGCAAGCATTAAACACGAGTTTAAAAAAATAATTCTATGATAGATCGAAGAGTCAGCTATAGTCTGTTCTACGTTAAAATTCGCCGAAATAAGCGCATCACTTTTCTTTATTTGAATTAATTTCAAAATGTGTTATCACTTTTATTTTTTCAGCACTATAGATTTAACGCATCATCGTGGCTTATCAATGAAAATGTGATTGCCAAAAAATTAAATTGTGAGAACTGACACTAGGGCTTACCAATGGTAAAAACCAATGTGCTCAGAATGGATTGAAAACAAAAGTGGTCAGGTTCCCTCAAGTTAATTTTTTGGCAATCACATTTTGTGTGTCTATGAACCCTGAGGATCATTAAAATCCAAGTCCAGTAAAGTATTGGGGGGATAAAGAGAAACCTCCCCCCCCCCACTATTAGATCAGTCGGTCAGACTCCGGACTGAAACGCCAGAAGGCTAGGGTTAAAATTCAGGTTGCAGCATTTTTTTTAATTCCCCAAAATCAGCACTGTTCACCTGATTACCGAAAACTTGGAAATTGATTTTAGATGATTACCCAAAACTCTTTCTCTCTCTCTTCTTTTCTTTCTCTCTCTCTCTCTCTCTCTCTCTCTCTCTCTCTCTCTCTCTCTCTCTCTCTCTCTCTCTCTCTCTCTCTATCTATCTATCTAATAGCTAAAAATATGGTTTGCGTGTTGTTGCAAAATATCTCCCAATTATTAACATAATATTTTCTGAAAAAGTCGAACAACTTATTTAACATCCTGTAGTTCTCGTTTACATCGACTGAACACATTATGTGTGTGTTGAACTTCATTACAAAGTGTAATGTTCGTTCTATACAGGCAAATTAACGGAGTTGTGACGTAGCCTGCACTATATCCACTCAGATATGGTAGAGATTAAGAGAGATTTTTACGATATTTTCATCACAATAGGGTTAGAGCAGAGTACTAGACTTTTCATGTGATCCTTGTTTTAAGATCAGACTATCTCAAAAGCAGCTTCTTCTTATGAGTACACCGCGCTTATTCCCGGACAATTTGTTGTCTTATGTAACTAATTTGACACACTTAACCGCTAAGCAATTATTATTCCTCCAATTATTGATTGTGTTTGTATGTTCATACATGCGTTCTATAACTCCGTAATATTGACGGTGGCCTCAGAGTCTTTCTCTGCATTCCTATGCACAATGGCCTTTCACACTGATCTCATTATCGGTGTTCGATCAGTCTTGCGTGATCGAACCGGGTGGGCAAGCCGAATAGTGAAGGGACTGTGTCGAGCGAGACCGACTTTAGTTCCCTGCCATTCATATTCACGTATCTATTCTTGTATATGAGTGCAAGTGTTTTGTGCTATTAAGTTGACGTATTTGTGGATTTTTGTGCTACTGTCGATCGGTTTTATTTTTTGTTTATATCTTCGGCATTTATTGCTCTCAACGAAAAGTGACACATCTACCAAAGTGCGTGTTTCAGGATTATCTTCTCGGATCCGTATTTCTCTCTTTGGATATTTTCTCGTTTGTTTCTTATTTTCTTTAATTTAATTAATAATTTTAACGTTGAAAAGGGCCATTGTAGAGACATTTCAATTGTTTATTGTTGTAATTTTGTTGTAGATTTATTTTCAAACATTAAGTTTTGTTAAATTTCTCATTAAGTATTTTCATTATGACGAACTATTTCGTAATTATGTTTGATTCGTTATTTTTTTAAATGGCAGTTGTATGGATATATTTTTGTTGATGATCGTGAAATTCAATCTTATAGTTTACAAACCATGTTTTTAAATTCATGGTGTTACTGTTATCCAGGCTTTAAAGTGTTTATCAGTTAGCAGACATTTTATGTATAATGTATTGACTCAAAATTCCTTGAAAACTAGTAATATTCATCAGTCCTGCATCAGTCAGTCAGAATAGTTCTTGACTAAAACACGTTTTTCTTAATGGGATGAGTGTTATATATAGTAGGATATTTTTTTTTACTCGAAACCAGGGAACGGCGACAAAAACATTTAACTTGCTAATGATAGGATAGTCACTTCAGAGAATGAAAACATATATACGGTTAGAATACATTTATTCATTTACAGTCTTTAGAAAAGCTTATCATCTCTAATTCTTTCTTACCCAACAACTTCAGATGAGTATACGTCAATTTCATTTCTTCACAAATCAACTGGGTTATGTTTGGAGGCTTATTAAAAGTATCTCATAATTTTAAGCAATTCCTGTAACACATGTCATATTTTTCATAAGACTGGTGTCTTTTTCTTGTCAAATTGCAACGGGATCTGCGAGATAAGTCATCTTATCCCTCATTATTTAAAAAAAAATAAAAGTGCATTTTTGTATTATTTCGTGATTGCTTATTTGTTTTTAGAAACGACGTATCAACATGAGTGTCAATCAATAGTGGAAACTTGTTGTTTATTGTCAGGATTACACGCTCTTCTAGTCAAACAATCACGGTTATACATACTTTGATGTGTAGTTAAAATTATATGCAGGTTTTATGGCCGTTCGAAATACAAGCATTCTTGGGGTTTGTATCGAATTTTGTCAGTCTTGGAGATAGCTATTGTCATCTGCTGTGAACAAGAAGAATGTTGTTGTTGAAACTTTCTATAATATATCTTTTTTAGTCTATATTGTAACAATTCTTCAGGTAGTTTGTTTAGTCAGACCTTAAATCGTCATTGATATTTTCATTGAAGGTGAAGCATTTCGAAATTAACGCAATTTTGATGAAATAAAACTTATACGAGAAAAAATGTTGCTTTATGATTTTTAAGGAACTAGGTAGAGTGCTTAGAATTAAGAGAAATTAGCCTTGTCAGACTCAATAAATAGTTCAAAATATAAGAGAAGTGGAAAAATAACAGCAATTTGCTAACAAATTTAGAAACATGTGAACTAATTAAGGAAGTCGGGCAGAAAATTTACCGTAAAACAAAAAAGCAACACCATCTGTATAGGACTGCTAACAAAAGGATGGGATGGCTCTTAAAACTACGCACCTCCATCTTCCTAAATGTTATAGTAGACACCAATCCAATTAGCTTATATTTTCTTTGACCTTTTTTAACTCATCATGAGTAATCATGCATGTGGTTATGGTTGTTAATCAGTGGTTACTAAAACAAAGATGTCAAGTCGAAGTGTGCTCATTCTTGTGGTGTATTAAGAGCTCTGATTGATTAAGCATGGCGTGGGTGGGTCGTGGTCAAAGTCAATGTTTACAGCTCCAGGCCCGAGTCACAGTCCCACGGATCTACGAGCTGTTACTTGGGATTAATTTTCTGCTTTAAGCTTTTCTTCAAGCTTATAAACCCTTTACGGGCAACCCTTTTGTTTTTGTCTGCTTTTAGTGTTGTCACTCTTGCTTGGAGCCTTGGTCTTCCCACTCTTCATGGATTAAGATTATTGGTCCGTAAGACTCGTTCCTTACTCGTCGCCACCATTATTGGACAATGGAACTATTAACCGATGGTCTCCTTATGGTTGCAAATGGTACAATGATTTATGAATAGACGTTGTAATCTCTTTTTAATCGGTTAGACGTCGCAATCTTTATTTACATAATGTATACTTGGTTTTCATTGGATATACTTGACAACATTGTTTCACTGGATATCTTGACATTATTGCTTTTCATTGGATATCTTGACATCCTTGCTTTTCATTGGATATACTTGGCAATCTTAGTTTTCATTGCATCGTCTAATAGCCTTATTTTATATTGCCTTGCAATGACTTGGTAGTCTTTTTTTTCATTGCTTTGACTTTCTAATTTTATTTATCGTTGCATTGACTGGATAGTATTTTCCATTGCATTTTCTTGGTAGTCTTTTTTCATTGCATTGTGGTGATTTAATAGTCTTATTGCATTTGCTTGGTAGTCTTATTTCCGTTTTATTGCATTTGCTTGGTAGTCTTATTTCCGTTATATTACATTGACTTGGTAGTCTAAGTTTCCATTGCATTGACTTGGTAGTCTTATTTGTTATTGCATCGACTTGGAAGTCTATTTTTTCATTGCACGGACTTCGTGGTTTTATTTTTCATTTCATTGAGTTGGTAGTCTTATAATTCATTGCATTCCATTGACTTCTTTTTTGCATTGCCTTGACTTGGTAGTCTTATTTTTCATTGCCCTGACTAAGTATTTTTTCTCTGTATGAATGTGGCAGTCGTTGTTGTCTTTGATTGAAGTCGTTAAAACAGTTTATCAAATTACTATAAAAAATTATTATCTTACTTGTTACCTTATGTGAACAAACGCGTTTATCCCTTACATACGAATCTTGTTATCATATAACAGTAAAACATATCATAAGTTTTACAAAGTAGCGAATACTTAAGATTATTTTTTCACCTTTTCACACCAAGCAAATTGAACTTTTCTATCGTGCCATTTTCATTAATCTTAAAGTCATAGCCAGCTACTTAACAGTAACGTAACATGTGTACAAAAAGAAACAAACAAATAATGCTAACATCAGACAATAAAGATATAATTTCAACGTTATAACTGTAATTCAGAGTGACGCATTAAAACTACCTGATACATCTAAGCAGAAGAGTTTCACAGAATCGTCAATAATGTCAGAATATCTTACTTATGGTGCATTAACATTGCGTGAGACAATTTACAAAGACCCTAGTTTGTTAAACCCTATTCAAATGTCAATGACCCCAGGGTGCCAACGTGTTTTGAATTGTATACCCGCAGCCATTGTGAACAATAAAAGAAAATATCTTTGTGATTGTTTAAGATAGCGCGTAAAATAATTATAAACTATAATTGATTGTAAACAATTGCTGTCTAGGTCATGACCGGGCCATGTCAAACATTTGTACTTGATGTAACACAAATGTTGATTGCTTTGCCCAGGGCTAAACGCACCGTGTACGCTTGTAACGGTTTGTACGACGGTAATGCATTTTGATGTTGAAAACTTGTTTGTGTGTGAATTACTGAAAGAAAATATTATTTAAGCTACACAATGCAGTTTCCTTGTTTCTCTTATCCGCCAATGTTTGTGTCTGGTAGGCGTCCATCACCTACGTCCCCAATGGCTATATTTTGGCATTGGTCCCAATTAATATCCGGTATATGCTGAGTGTCATGAAAAATGTATGAGACAGGTATGGCGATGAGCCTATCTCTACATCGTAATTCCAATACTAGTACCATACAAGCCTATCTCTACATCTTAATTCTAATAATAGTACCCCCATACAACCCTATCTATACATCTTTATTCCAATAATAGTACCATACAAGCCTATCTCTGCATCTTAATTCCAATAATAGTACCATACAAGCCTATCTCTACATCTTAATTCTAATAATAGTACCACGATACACAACCCTATCTATAAATCTTAATTCAAATAATAGTACCATACAACCCTATCTTTATATCTTAATTCAAATAATAGTACCATACAACTCTATCTCTATATCTTAATTCCAATAATAGTACCATACAACCCTATCTATAAATCTTAATTCCAATAATAGTACCATACGTGCAATTAAATTCCAATAATAGTTCCATATACACAGAATATGTCTGCAATTGCCCCTATGTATTTTGAAAAAAAATTCAAGCCTCAATTTCTTCTTTGATATTTGATCCTCTAATTGATATGTATATATAGTTGATGCGTCGCATCAGTTATACTTTTTTTAACTGGGTGAGTGGCGGTATGCACTTTTGATTAAAACTTTAATTCATGATCAGTGCTAGACCTTGAAATACCCAAATATATGGTCCTCACATGATTGTATCTCAGTTATTCTCTGTTCCTTGTATCGTTGACATGGCCATCCCATACCTTTGTCTTGGTTCGTCTTGCGTCTTCTTAATTGCATGTGTTTGTGTCTTTAAAGCTGTGAAAACAGCCTTTTTATCAAGGTGAATGGACAAAGTTTTCATTCCTATAACAGCTTAGGGGTCTCTGAAGTATCTTATAGTTTTCTAGGAATAACAATAGAATAGTTCAGTTAGGCTCATTGTCTGCTATTATTAGAGGTCAATATTGTGTCTCATTGTTGTACTCAATACTCTTGTAGAATGCTCTCCATAATACTCCATATCGCTGCACCTATATTATGTACACACCTAGATTCATTATTCAAACTGATGGCTTTAAAGATATCCATCGCGCGCAATGAGCGTATTTATCCCTTATTCCATATAGTATGTGCTATCTATTCTTGTTGTCTTTATTCTGGATCGATTCTATAGCATTGATTAAGAATTCAAGTATAATACATGACGTGGCAAAGTTTGGCTGCCCAGTCCAGAAACCTTCATCGCCTTTGCCAGAGAGTTTTATGTCGAGATGCTTGTCAGTGTACATGACAATATTACATAGTCAAAGACCTTTTCTGTATCCAATGAAGTGAAACAGGGATGCGTATTTGCTCCCGTTCAGCATGATATTTTCAGACATGCTGTTGGATTCAAATATGAGTCGGTAAGATTGGACATCAGATATATATATATGATGGTTGTGGACTCTTTAACCAACAAGGCTGAAAGCAGTGACAAAAGCTCTGAATCTACAAGGGACTTCTCATCAGCAGATGGATGTGTTGTCAATGTTTGTTCAGAAGAAGAAATACAGGCGAGCATGAACCTGTGTTCTCAAATACATGTGAAAACGTTGTACTAATCATCAGCACGATAAAGACAAAAGTTCTGCACCAACCAGAGCAAAAAAATCACAGTCAACGACCAGCCACTATCTTCAGTTAAATATTTACCTACCTTGGAAGCACCCTCGCAAGGAGTACAACCATTCGATGCTGAGGTAGCCAACAGAATCTTCAAAGCAATCACTGCATTTGTCAGATTACGTAAACGACTTGGGTGTGAGAGGAAGTACAACGAAAACAAAAATCCCACTATACAACTCGGTGTTCTTGTTATCTCTATTGTATGGTTGTGAGACCCGGACAGTGTACAGTAGACACCCAAAGAAGCTCAAATCATTTCATATTAGATGTCTGCGAACAATTCTCAGAATTCAACAGGAAGATCAAATCCAAGCCGAGGAGTACTTGAAAGAGCGTGATCGGTAAGCATCCATGCTTTATTGAAGCGTGTTCGGCAGGCCATGTTCTTTGCATGGAAGGCAGTCAAATTTCCAAAAAAGCTTTTGAATGGCTTAACTTAGAAGGCTTTTCTATTCTACAACTTATAAAAAAAATTGGTTTGGAGAAGGATTCGAACCAGAATTATATGGTTCACATGCAACCCTGCTATCCATTTCACAATTTGAGCCGATGGAATTGGAGCAGGTCGAAGATATTATATCAAATAAAGTACTTTAAATGCTATATTCCAGTAAGCATTACGTCTGTACAATACAGGAAGTGTTAGTCGCAGTAAAGACAGGAAGTCATAAAAACACAAGATCAAGCATATGACCTAGATTTCGCCCGAGCGCAGTGACGTCCCTTAAAAGGCTGTGAATGAATCAAAAATAAGCTTTTGGGTGCTCAAAATTGTTGAATTATAAGTTTTTTTTTCAATCCTTTTTGACATTTTCTATTGAACTTATGGGATTAATGCCATGTTCTTTTGTGAGTTTCTTTTATATACTATGTCAGTCCAATTTCCGTCATTAGTATAACTTTGGTAAACTGCCAAGTCAGGCTTTTGTTTGCTTCTATCGTTGTGACTATTTCACCGACAATCTCAAATGTTTTGTTACGAGGGCATGGAGTTCATAAATGCTATGTTATAGGGAGTTCATGAATGCTATGTTATAGGGAGTTCAGGTAGGTCATGTTTCTTAAGCTCTTTCCTTCTTGACACTCTTCACTCTGATATTTGATACATTGTTACCCGAATAACTAAAGAATCAATTCGTCAATAAGTACACTTTGTAATCCCTCAATCTCGTGTTTAGTTGTTTATTCAACAACTTTGGATCGATTATAGATTCATAGTTTGATCTTGTTTTATGATTATGACGAAGGTTTTGTTTGTTTGTGTCGTATGTCCGCTAATAACTTGAACAAAGTCATCTCAAAATGTTTTGTAAATCGTTTAGGACATGACTAGATCTTGTTATTCTCATATAATAATATTTGTTCCCACGTGTCAAAGTTTGGCAAAATCAGACTTTCATTGGTCGCACTCCTTCTTATTAACAAGCTGAGCTTTATTAAACAATCGCTTAATATATATTTTTAGGATTGGAGCTTTCCGCAATATTGATGCTTTCAACCCGCATATATTTGGTTTGGCAAAAAAGCCGTTAAGTCTTAGAGTTTGTTCTGTACACCCTATTCCAGATCAACAAAGCTAAAACATGATAAACATCGATTGAGTATAAGATCGATGATTCTATTCACGCCATTAAGCCAGGACGTTTAAGGATCTTTTTTGTGACGAGATCGTGTTTGTTGATCAAATATTATTTTCTATTCATTTTTAAACTCTTTTTTGTCTATGAAGTGGATCTTTGCCCTTAAAAGGCAAACAATGCTTATTTCTTCTGATCGAAGGCCTTGCTCAAGGTTCCCATGCTGATGAATTGAAACCACATAAGAGATAGGTAAATATTTGATATTGTATGTATGCTGGTAAATTATTTATTCAGATGCCAGTTGAAAAGTAAACAAAGACGGCAGTTGTTTTACAAAGCCCAATGTGTTAATAGAATAAGTATTGTTGTGTTTCTAAAGGAGGAATGAATATAATCCTTATTCTGTCAATAGAACTACAGGATAGAAGTTAAATGTGATAGCAGAACCAAGAGCAGCACCTTTGGTATTGGTGGTGCCATCATCTGACGTTAGATTTGGACGGATTTCATTGGATCAGTATGGCACTATGTCCGGTATTGACCAATCAAATTGGAGGACTTTCGTGCGAATGACTTTGAGCTGCTTGTTTATGTGATTCTTGCATGTGCATGTGTGTTATTTTATCTCAAGTTTGGATTACCTGTGAGTAGCGTGCGTCATGCTGCATCTAGAGATCGTGGGTTCGAGCCCACGGACACCTGGAACCCTAATGAGAGGGTTTCCCTTGGACAGAACGACTCCTACACCTCCAACTGCACAGGCGCATGTAATACGTCTGCCTTCCAGGTTTGTATCTTTTATATTTGTCGTTATTATTATCATCGTATTTTTATGCACCATTACTTTGGTTTTGTGCCAGATGCGTCTCTTTTATATATGTCGTTATTATTATCTTTATATTTTAAAGTACATTACTTTGGTTTTGTGCCAGGTACGTCTCTTTTATATATGTCGTTATTATTATCTTTATATTTTTAAGTACATTACTTTGGTTGTGTGCCAGGTGCGTCTCTTTTATATATGTCGTTTTTATTATCTTTATATTTTTAAGTACATTGCTTTGGTTTTGTGCCAGGTGCGTCTCTTTTATATTTATCGTTATTATTCTCTCCCATGTCTATTGTTTTATTATCATCTTATTTCTATACAACTTTACTTTGAATTCTTTCACATAAGTATCTTTGACGTCTGAATTGTTTGTTAGAGTTTTGTGGTGGAGTCAAAGTGTCCATGGTCAAGCTCAATATTCACCAGAAATGAGACAGGCTGCGCTGCGTTGGTTTTTCATGAAATTTTTGCGGCTGCTTATAATTTTCATACATGCGATATAATGATAGTACTAGAACAATTTTGATTTATATTATTCACTAACTTTGACTAAATCTCTTGCTGAGTACAGGTACAGACTGTCATTGGTCACTCTTATCGAAGATTTATTGGGTGTCGGTCGCACATACTTGTGTAGTTTTAATCGAAAAAAAGCAATTAAGTATCAAAACGCATACTTAAAAGGTGGAAAATGTAATAATTTAAGTTTTGAATTTGTTCTTATGCTTAATAGGTTTTCAGTTAAAACTACACTGTTAGGGAGCGTTCAAATATCAGCTCACACCTTTTTAGGGGTTTTAGACCCCTCCCCCCATATCTCACACCTTCCTCA
>JAUUEB010386646.1:0-12247 GCA_032362205.1 Clione limacina
TGGCAGATTCTCCGTAAAAAATAACACCATGTAGAACAATTATAAATAGGAAAAAGAATAGATAATAAAAATGAACACATTTAATATTTCTTTTACATAAACCAATTAACACAAAAAAGCAGGGACAGAAAACGCAACCATGATGAATCAATTTTATAATGTACAACCAAAGAGGTTCATTTCAATAAATTTATTGGAACTTCCCGTTTTGCTCCCATCAGTGTTCGAGGGAAGTGAAAGCTTGCTCAGTAAAATGGCGCCTAAATAGAAATTTGCATTGGAACATATAGTAAAATACTTTAAATTCCCTTACTCTCTCAATTGTTAACAGATGTTGCTGGAATTGTAAACACACACGCATGCACACACACACGTACACAGACACACAAAGAGTTGTCACATACCCTCCATGAGTATGTAATACTCAGTGTCGGGAATAAACAACAGGAGGTATTTCAACAACAAGTACAACTATAGTTGTTCAAATGAGAAAAAAAACATGTTTTTTGCTCTTTTCTGATAAATAGCTTGGAATTGATTGACCATTTTTGCATACGTTATCAAATCAATCTTACTTAAAAGGTTCCATAATTTTAACCACATATACAAGTAAACAAAAAAGTTGTTTATTCGTTTATTAGTAAAATATGAATGGAAAATCAGACTTGAGTTGATCTATTTTGTGAGTTACAGAGTAAAGTTTTCAACATATCGTAATGATGTTAATACATAGTTACTTGATTACACACTTGTTAAAATTTCATTAAATTTTGATAAAAATTCTGGATTTTTTCAAAACCAAATTTTATTGATTACAAATAAACACATTTTTGTTGACCTGTATATAAAGATAAATTACAGAACCTGTTAAGTAAAATTGATATAAGACTGCATGTAAAAAATGGTCCATCAATTCCAAACCATTAAGGAGAAAAGGGAAAAACATGTTTTTTTTTCTCAGTGGAACAATTATAAATCATTATTGTTTACATTCTTGTATTGATCCTTTTTCCTAAATCTTTCCATCAAGATTTTGCGATTTTCGCGAGGGGCTAAATTTCGCAAGAAGCTGTCAATTTGAAAGTATGTAAAAAATTGAACATTGCGAAAAAAACTATGTTTACAGTATTGAAAACAGGGTGAATTTCAATGTTTTTTCAGCTTCAAATCTTTTACATTTGTCATTCAAAAAGGTCTCAATCAACACAATCTAGACATACATGCACACATTTAACATGAGGTTTGCTGCCACACAAAGAGTGTAACATACACTACACAGGTACAGTAGACTGACCAGTCAAGACTTTAAAGATTTGAGAACTAACTCAATATATAAACTTTGTTCAACAAAAGTTTGTAAGGACCCCTGATACATATTTTTTAGAAATAATAGTATTAATAGTAATTCAAAATTACTTTCAAGATTACAAGATGGTAATGAAATAAACACACCAAAAATTGTTAACAGTTCACTTACTTATTAATACCAATTTTTTTGACGAAAGTCTGTGCTTCATCTAAGTAATCTACTTTAAGGGGGTCGAAATCAATAATAGCTGTGTCTGTAAAAGCTGGGCAAAGACATCCAAACTGGAGCCTCATCTCAGAATTGTGGGGATTAGCCTAAAAATACAAGAAATCATAGGTTATGAGATACAATGACAAAGTTTAAACGGCTGATACTGAAAAAGAGTATTCTTTAAGTACAGAACATTTTTGTGAATGTTTTCTCCAAATATTACCAAATTTCCTTTAACACTATAACAAAGGTGAGACACCAACTGTCCTAGAAAATAAAAAAAATCAGAGTTTCCAGATCAAGAAAATTATGTTCTTGAGAAAACTCAAAATTGATTTTCACAAAAGAATCCCTCATTTTGATTAGAACAAATCCTTGAAGTAGACTGATCTAGAAGTATGTTCAAAACAATAACCATTTTATTGTAGCCTTTGATTTTGCCCATTTAAATATTTACATAAAGGAATGATCAAAAACCCTAACAGTAGTAACAGCAACGCTCTGAACGCCTTTAAAATACTCCTCTAAAGCCTACTGAGGGAAACATCTCTAATATCCAAGTTTTGTGCAAGAACTATTTTCATATGATCTGCTCCCTCTCTATCTATACGCTATCTGGAGTACATCTATCTGAAGTATTCCATAATTGCAATCATTATTGTGTGGGTGAAATGGTCTATGATTTAAAATTACTTGCACACTGCACACCTCTGGTCTTTGTTGTTAACCTTCATATTGTTGTTTTTTGAGAAAGTGTGAATAATGTTGTTGAGGAGTTGTTCCTTCATGGTGACATTCCACAGTTTAGCACATGTGTGTAGGATATCAGTTAGAGACTTCAACCGGCTTGTATATTGCAGATTCCTTGATCACCATCTATTTATTGGTGCTTAATAATAGTGCTTATTGACCATAATGGATCTTAGCACTGAATCAGAGTTAGATTGCCTTGTAACACTTGTACCATATTCTATTATATTGTTTAACCAAGGACAAAGCCTGTGAGAGAAAGCCTGGATAGTTGAACCCCTTTAATGTTTACAGTACCAGATTTAGAAGGCACAACTTTTCACTGTCCTTTACTCAGGGGTCCCTTTCTGCAGTGTTGAGGGATAAAATAAACATAATTAACTTCCCTTTAAAATAAGACATACATTTCACCCCTGAAAGAAATGGTATGTGTAAGTTTTGTGATCTAGTGAGAAGTTTAAGGCTTATACAAAAGATGAAAACTCAAGAAAGCTTGAAAATGAAATAATAGGGTGACAAAATTTGATAGCAAAACTTAACAATAAATAAATAAAACCAAGAAGTTTTCAAGATGACAAAAAGCACACATTGAACTTCTATACATTTAATCAACATGAATTACTTACTGACATACTTTGATGATAACCAACAAGACCATATTTTGAGGCACAGTAATTTGGGGAAAAGTATACTCCAGTCAAGCCTAGTATAGACATAAAAGCATAAACACGTAAATCAAGAAAGTGAATAAAGAAACACTTCAATCATCATTTCAACAATTCTTGTCTTACAAATAAGCAAAGTTTAAAAAAAAGATAGAGTTTACCTATTATCTACATATTCACAGATCTTCTTAGCACATATTTAGTTTAAAAATATAGCCCATCTTACCTTTCTGTTAAATATGAAGATTTGTTCTTAATGTTCATAAATTAAGACTCTAGTGATTGATAAATTGTTTTGTATTATTGATCAATGTTTAAATTAGGAAACCACATACATATTCTTTAGTAATACAATTTCAAAGTTACATACAAATACATATAAACATTGCCACAAGGATTCCTAATATAAACTCCAGGACACATTTGCTGATTTAAAGTACATTCAAACCAGTTTAAACCGCACATGCTTAAGCCGAATTTTCCCTTAAATGGAAAAAAATTGACTCCCTTTTTTTTACCTTTTATTAAAGAAACATGTTTAAACCAACAGAAAAACACCTGTTAATGTTTAAACAAAACAAATTATGACCAAATTATCGATTTAATGTGATAAAATAGAGACATTGGAAGATTAATTATCGCAAAAAAGGACCACAATTTTACTTTAAAACTAGCTCAAATGTGTTTCACATAATATTTTGAGATGGGTAGTTTTTAGTATCCCCAAGCTGTAGCATATCTTTTCCTCCAGTTTCAATATCTATCAACTTATTACAGACAGCATTTCTCCAAGTATCAGACAGCATTTCTCGAAGTATCAGACAGCATTTTGCCAAGTATCAGACAGCATTTCTCGAAGTATCAGACAGCATTTCTCTAAGTATCCTCATCAAGTGTTGGGGTCCATATCAAACACACACCTGTTACTTCTCATTTTACTATCAGGTAAGAATTTTTCCAGTTTACTGCTATTTACTTTTAGTGAACTAGTTGACTTAATTTCAACTAATTTAAGAGAAATAACTTGGGTAGCTAAACATGTTGCCAAGCTTTTGTTCGGCAATGTCCTATTTATTATTCATGCAAAAAATGGAACTTGGTATATCCTTGGCATGATGCCAGCTTCAGTGACTGTCGTTTGTTGTAAGTATGTAACCTTTCACCTATGATCTCAGTGCCGTGAGATAATATGACACCATTTCCCTTCTTAAAATAGCGAATCTGAAATCATTAAAATCTTTTGACCCATCCTGGATTTTGGTCGACTAGTAGAAGCAAAGGTTTAAGTCTACTAGCCAATTAAAATTAGTTGACTACAGGATCATCAGTAATGATAGCATATAAGTACTATAGTCTGTTTCCAAATGTATGGGCATGTTTGCATGACAATATCTCTGTAAATAGCAATCAAATTTCACTCATCTTTGGTGACATAGTTCATATCATATTGGAGGTTATAGAATCACAAGTATGAAGCTTATCCATGCATGGTTAATTAATTACTATTTATTACTGTCTATTTAGAGTTTACAGTATTTAAGTGCGGGTACTTTTCTTTAGTTGTACTTTATAGTTGCATATAAAGTCATTTTCAAGAGAGTAGTAATGAGTCTGTGTTGATTTACAGATTCCATAATGTGTCTTCATATTCTCTATGTCAATAAAATAACAGCTTTAAAGTACACTGGTGTCTTACTAGATGGTTCACAAAGATTTAATAGCACAATATTTTCTAAGTAATTTCTTATCAAAGAAAGACCTGCAGTAGATGCAACATTTATGATCCTTCCTCCTAGACCTCCCTTATCTTTCCTCATATGATCCATGGCAAGTTGAGTTCCATGAATAGCAGCAATCTGTTGATGCAATACATTCAGTGGATCATAAAATCTTTTGTTTTTCTACTTACAAAAATACTTTTTGCTTATTTTACTAAGAGTGTAACATCACCGACATGAGTAGAATGTTTTTTAAAAATAGTTGTCCAAAATGGCATTCTTTAACAAATATTGATTTAGGTTAAGTAAAATATTGCCTTTTAGATCAAGAGTTATCTTGAGATCACATCTTGAAAAGGTGCGTCTATCCAGGGTGAAGAACTATCGCAGTAGAAAAGATGTTTTGGTTTGGCATTATTTTAATTCAATGTTTTTAGTTAAAACGTTTTGAGGCAAGAATTAAAGGATTAATACATTTTTATGAGTGGTTATTTCTACCATCATATTTTTACAAGGCACTGGAACAACATTATAAGAAAGTCATAGTAATAAGCAGTGATGGGTGTTGTTGCCGTTAAAAAGTACAGAATATCTTATCATCCAAAGTGGAGTAATCTATCCACACCATTCTGTATTGCTGATGTCCAAGTGATCATCAAAGTCCAGTCTAATACTGGCTGCCACAGGAATCTAGTCTGTCTTGTTAGTGTCTCTTTCTGCATTACCAGAATAAACATTTTGAAGACTGATTGCTCATCATAGCTGTAGGCTTGTGTAACATGACACAAGATAGATCGCAAAGGCGTCAGCATTACATTGGTCCATACTGATTGCCAGGTCAAAACAAAAACTGAATGTGGAGCTTGTTTCATACTGAGACACAGACAGCTTGCCCAAAAGGACTCACGGATGAGTAAAAGTAAATGTTGTTGAGGGTACTTAAACCAAGATGTAGAATAAAGGTACAATTTCTATCATCTTTAAAGAACACTACATACCAGATTGATATTTATCATCCGAACAAAGTTTGACTCATCTGCAATGCCTGCATTGTTCACCATAAGATCAAGATGACCCAATTTTTGTATTGCATACTTGAATGATTCTGTAAAAGATTGAAATTGAATATGAGAAACCAGACATCCAAATAGAAAAGAATTTAGTTTAGAAAGATCAAAATCTTCACAAGTGAGCATCTGACAGAGTATGCAAATGCACTGACATCAAATAATAATATACAAATATTCCGCCCCTCACCAACATATTGTTAAACTCCCTATTCATGGTATATGGTTTGTACAACATTTCCCTATAAATTGCCATGCTCAATCAATATCTCTGATTATACATATCAGTCATTCATTAAGAATTTAATACATTTCTGTATCTCCTTTAATTCTTTCAATACATAAAACTGGTAAAGACAACAACAGGTTTACATTGAAACATTGAATGAGTTGCAACAATGATTTATCTAGTAAAGTCTTGTCTGTCACACACATTCAATCAGGCAAAATTGGCATTCCAACAGCAATGACTGCACATATATAAAAAAGAACACTTAATAAGCAAGTTATAGAAGTTTTGGCTTTTAATAGCACGCCTCATACAAAGATAACAAAGTTTAAACATGCCCTACGGGGACTGATATAGCAAGTAAATTGGTCTACTCAGTCCTCATCAATTTGTAGTCAGTTATCCATGTAGCATTGGTTAGTCTTCTCACTCTGTCTTTTGGCACGGCAAATACAGCAGACCATGGTCATCTCATTTCTGTCTAGTTTCAGTCTGTACACAAGCTGTGTTCAAGTCTCCCTATACCTTAGACTGGAGAACCTATGATAGAAATAGTAGCAGAAGAATTCTTCTCTTGCCCCAAGCACACTTCACTCTCGTGATTGAGCTGGACTGTTCACCTCCACCAGCATCAGGCAGAATTTCTGGACGACTCAGTATCATGAGCAAACTACATGATCTTTATTTTAACGTTGATAGTGAACAATTCTGGCTTATACTCAACAGAAGCACTCATCAACAGAAAATTACTTGACCAACAATCCAAGAGCAATCTTCTGAGTAATTTTAAGTATGGATTCATGTTCTCTAGATCCACTACTGATAGATATCTTGTCAGTCATAAAAAAATAGTAAGTGAGGCCATAGCCAGTGGCAATGATGCAAGGGAAGTTAGTTGCACTTGGCATCTCTAAGGCATTTGACAATGCTTGACACAGAGCGTCTGCCCCACCAAGTCTTTAGTTATTGCATATCTATGGAAAGGTGTTTGCTGTCAAGACATTCCTCTCAGGAGGTCCTTGAAAGTTAATATTTTGGCCGGACTTCTGAAGCTTTCAATATCAATGCCAGAGTCCATCATTGGACCAACCATTTTCTCCTATTTATCAACAATCTACCAAATAACATTCCCAGGTCTTTGACTGATATCTATACAGATGAAACCATATCATCCAAGGATCACAATGATCCAAAATAAGTAAGTGTCCCCTCTTGCCATCTTGAAAGTATTATTCTATTGGACAATAACTGGCTTGTCACTCTCAACTCATCAAAGTTCTTTTCATCCTTCAGGTCTCCATTCAGTTCTCTATGAGGTAATATGTCATGACAGACTCATAAGTATCAAGTTTACACCTGGCCTCAAATGCAAAATGTAAATCTTCTCTATGGCAACAGATGATGGAAGGATGGTTTGCTCTCTTTTCCTTTGCAGAGACTTTCTTACGCTGTATCTTTAAAAAGACAGATTTGCCGAAAGATGGAGTATTGTAGCTATATCTGGACTGAGGCCTCCCACAGGGCACCTGTAAGTCTTGACAAAGTGCAGTGACGTCTACATAGATTGGTTCATGAATAACTGGGAACACTTTGCAACCACTTTCCCACAGACACAAAGTTGCAAGTCTCACTTTTTTCAAGTATCACCAAGGAATCATGGAAGCTCCATAATATGGTCTCTTCTCTTGCCTCCTCAGCAGAAGCTAATTATCTTCACTTCCTAAAACTGCAACTATGTCACACAGCCTACAAAAATATTGTTTTCCTGAGAATTACAACCATGGTCTCTGGTCAGATTCACACCAGATCACTGAAGTCGAGAAGAAGTCTCAGAAACAGACTGTCTGATCCAGTTGGGTGAATCAATCTTATTTTTAACTAATGCAACATGTTATCTAAAAAACAAAAAGACTGTATTTATTGTGTACTTACAAAGCATCATTTTATTTTTTATTTATTCTAGATAAAATTGAAGAATCCCTTAATCTGAGCAAATGGTATATCTACATGAAAAAAACCACTAACCATTATTGAACATTCAAAACACAGAGAATGTGAAAAGTTTTTAGAACTTTTTTAGCAAAAAGATCATACATTAGTTACCTTTCAAACTTCCAACAGAAGTGACATCGCAGGGGCAGAATAAAACGCTGTCATCCCCAAATATGCTTTTCAACTCTGATTCTGTGTCTCTGCCTTTTGATACTTGAATATCTGCAAAACAAACCTGTTGAAAGAATACACTTTAAAACTTACAAACTATGATGTCATCTTTATCAAATATCTTTGATTGAAACTCTCCTTTATCAGCAGTCCCCAAATTAAAAAAAAAAATTGGAATAGAACAAAACCCTTATACTGTCAACTTAAGTCAGAAGACCATGATCTTGGTCTCTCTTAATGTCTGTGTCTTCTTCTATAATGATATATTATAACAATCTTTGGTATTTAACATCATTTCTGATAAGCTGTTATACAGTATCTCCTTTGTTAAAACTTGCCAATCTTATTGATGAGTGTGACTCATAGGCGTATTTGTGGGGGGCCACTGCCCCCCCCCCAGTTTCGGGCAAATTTTGCCCGAAAAATTGGGCAATGATTAAATCATATGTTTTCGTTCCAAATGTCTAGAATTGCCCAATTTTCTACTATTTTTCAAAATTCCGGCCGCTTCGCGGCCATTGTTCCTCATTTGTCATACACATTGCACTTAATTTGCACCACTAATGTCAAAAATGTTGGCCGCTTCTTTGAGAAATCGGGCAAGAAACGGGCTTCTGCCCCCCCTGGGCCAATACCCCAGATACGCCTATGGTGTGACTGAAAAGATGTATATTCTTGTTATCATTTAAGTGTGCAAGATTTTTATTGCCATTATTTGGTTTGTCCCAAGAAAAGGAGAGAGATTAACTTATAATTTTGTTCAGGAAACCATTTTAGTGAATACCAAAAGCTCACCCTAGCACCTTGTTGAAGCAATAAACGAGTAAATGCCTTCCCTAGCCCTTCAGCTCCTCCTGTTACAAATGCTGTTCTTATGAGATGTGACATTGTCAGGTGAAAACATCCTGAAAGATAACAAACATAAAACAGGATCAACCTTCATTTAACCTAGTAAGACATTAAACCATACAAAAATTCAGGAAATCATTTTTCTTGATAATTAACTTATTTATTTCAGGATCAGCAGTATAATTAAGTGTAAGTTTTTACCAAGTCAATAATTTAGATAAATAACTTGGCCATTATGTTGGTAAAGGAACTATAATCATGGAAAAAGAATGAAACATGAATAGGAAAAAACAAATCTTGTACGAGAATCTTATTTACAAAGAGAGCCTGCATAGTAAAATACTTGGCTATTAAAACTGCAGGGGACTTTGCTCACATCTCAAATACAGAGGAATTCATTATAGGAGTGCTGATTATTTCAAAAACTTTCTTTCATCAAAAAACAATTCTTCTAAATCATAAATAGACCTACTTATGTACTGTTTTAAAAATAAGTGTGGAAAGTGATAGGAAATGGTAGTTACTCTGCACATAAGTGTTAGAGGGAAATAACTCCTAAAATCATTGTGACAAACAATAACAAATGTCTTTTCCATAAAAGTGAATTCACTTATAACTAATTGCCTTGGAACAAGGAGTTTTTTAAATTGGCCAGTTCTTCTGCCTTTTCCTCCAATTTACAGGGTGTTTTTTTTAATCGTGATTGGTAAAGAATAGTTATAAATCCCAAACCAATCTGAAAAGAGCCCTCTGGTTTTCAACAGTTGATAGTAAATATATTTAAGATTTTGGTGGTACCATTATTAAGTTGATATATACACTGGACATCCTGCAGTGAACTATTAAGTAAAAAGCGAGAATTTCTAGTTTTGGTGCACAGCTTAGAACTGCATAACTGGCTAAAAACGTTATCGATTTTTATGAAATTTTGAAGATGAGTTGCTATAAGTATTTTGAGATTAAGTTTTGTTTTAGAATCAAATAATATTGCTGATGAAGGGAAAAGCTTTTTGAACTTTTTAAGCAAAAAGAACATACGTTAGGTACCTTTCAAACTTCCAACAGAAGTGACATCACCAGGGGCAGAATAAAACGCTGTCATCCCCAAATATGCTTTTCAACTCTGATTTTGTTATAAGTGAATTCACTTGTATCTGTTAAACTATTTTAATAAAAATTAGCAACAAAACATTTTTTTCATTAAAAAACCACTGACCCTCCTCCAAACCATTTTTTTCAAAAATAGTGGATAATAATTTTTCTACAATAGCACATCACCAAAAACTTACTGCATTATATTCTCCTTATATCAACTAAACCATTAGGTAAAATTGTGAAAAAATGCCACTTCTTCAAAAAGCCATTAACTTCCCTAACCTGCATATATTTCTTCTTTAAGTTGCAGCATCAGACTTGATGATAAATGCAACTTCCACTTGCTGTTAACTTTGACAGGTGTCAAAAGACTTTAAAAACAGATATTACTGTATTTATATAAATATAATTAAAAGATTAGTATTCAACATCATTTCTGATAAGCTGTTTCAGTATCTCATTTGTCAAAACTTGTTAAAGTAGGGTAGTTGGTGTAAAACCTCAGCCAACTGTATTTAATATTACTCTTTAGTGTTAGATTTAGTATTTATTAAATTATTATTGAGAAAGAGAGTCAGATGCCCTAGTTGTGGCATTCCGCAGCCTGACAGAGTTTGGAAAAAAGAGTGCAAGTGCACGTTACTAAGAGATCTTGGCACTGCATAGTTGTTTATCGTTGCACTTCTTGTGTTTCTGGTATTATAATTATAATGAAGATGGATGTGCAATAAATTATGTCAGACTTGAAAACGAAGATTTACTTTATTTTTAGGTCTTTTTTCATTAAGGGGGGTCCAAGTTAGCTGTTTTATAATTTTAGAGCAGTTAGTGTTGAACTCATACTTGTTAGTGTTGTTGACAAATTTGGCTCCCTTTTTACTTTTTGATTTTTTAAAGATGTCTATGTAATTTTTTTAAAGTAGTGTCCCTGATACTACTGCCTTATTCAATTGAAGGTCTCACATGTCCGTTGTAGAATTATTCTTTTACCTTTCGGGAACAAGATTTAAGTGTCTTCTAAGAAAAGAAAATATGGAGGAAACTTTGACGAATACTGCTTTCATATGTTCAGTCCAGGTAAGATGCCTATCAATATTGTTTCTTCTTCCTCAATATCAATTCACTCAGACTTGAGTAGGAACACTGATTTTGGCATTAAAAAGCGACTTAGATAGACCCATCGAGTTAAAACATTTTGATAACATTAAAGCGAAAGGGGTTAAAAGCGGGTGTCGCTACTAGTGTGATAAAAATACGGAAGAATATCCAAACCGAGCCAGCAGGAAATACTCCAACACCCATTAATTCCCTATGCAAAAAAGAGGGGATTTTTTGAGCGGGTATTAAAAAAGGATGGGTTCAGTATTTGCATGGGAAAAAGAAAGAAAGAAAACTGCCTTTTCTACATTCTTTCTATCTTTCTTCATCTCTTGCTGTCGATCTTCCATCTGTTACTGCTGGGAGGAGAAAACATCATTTGAATAATTAGACATAAATTTATGATTAGACATTTTGGTCAGTAATATACATGCCTAAGCTGGGAGTCGAACCTTTACCTGTTTGGGAGAGAAATTAGTTAACAAAGAAACATTCATGACCGTTGCGCCACATGGTAGTGTAACAAAAATAATCAATCAATATTTTACAAATGTAATACTGGGTAACTTGTCTAAAGTGATGCCAGGTTATTAATAGGTTGATATTTATGTCCCAGGGAAACCCTCATTTGCATAGGTTTCAGTAGGTCAACCAATCAGAATGTATTTCAAAAGTATGACAAATTTTTGACTGGCTGACTGAAAGGTAAAAATTCCCTGAATTTTTAGTAAACATTGCCAAGATTACCTATCTAAGTTTAATAACACTGATTGTTGCGTCACTATATATGCCTTCCGAATATCACACATTCTTGCAACATATCCGAATAAGTTGCACATTCTTAAGTTGATATGATAATGATATCATGTAGTTCATATACATTGTTCACCTTAGAAAAGTCTGTCTGTCTTTTATCAAATTAGTGTTATATTATAAATTATATGCTAGTTGTTACTATATCCCTACCCCTAACCTTTAACCCTGCTTGGATAGTGACCTAATGTACAATTTGCTTGGCATTCTCAGGAAAGTGGTCCTATGATGGTGTAATTTTTTTTAAAGAATACATGACTGGCACTTATTTTTATGAAAAC
>JAUUEB010386757.1:0-12247 GCA_032362205.1 Clione limacina
AAAAACGTCAAACTAATACAACTGCAAGCCGTGATATCTTCTCTAACGTCAATATGACGATTACTATGTTTTCTTTTCATAAAACATCATTGTTTGTTCACTTGAATGGATATTTTATATTGAATTATAACGTGCGTCTGCCACGACAATAAGATATATATTTCCAATATTTCCTGTTGTCCAGTAACTTGTTGTTTGTTTGTCAAACGCTAAGACCAGATCTAAACACTGTCACATCAGAAGGTCGGGGAGATATTATTCAGTGGCTCATATATATGTAAATATTTGTATATCTGAGATATTTTAACCTAAATGATCGGGAGTCATGTTGGCCTGGGTGGGACAACGTCTACGACTAGCATGTACGAGGTAAAGAGTTTGATCCTTTATTAAAAACAGCAGCAAAGGAAAGAACAACAATCGACAACCAATGATTTTAGAAGAAAATAAAAACTGATATTACACAAAGACAAATTAGCAACCATAACTGTATTTACACGCTGTATCTGTACTTTTCTACTCTTCTCAGGATCACACTTTGATGTTAAATTTGTTCGTCTCTAAGACTGAAAGTTAGCAGCAAACATATTGAAAGGTGAACAAAGAACGGTTTATATGTTCAGATCGAACTTTAGATAAGTGTAGGACATCATCATTTACAAATATCTCCTTAGTAAATACCGAACGCTTCTTTGATACGTAGAAACATTAAAGATTAAAGATAAGAAACACATTCATGAATCAAGCATTGTTCCTTATCTTAGGCTACGATGCGACATTACATTTTTTGCATATTAAGTTAGATTCGAATTCAACAGTTGGTAGATGCACTTCTCATTATCACAAATGTTGTTGACAAATATCTAGGAGTTGTAGATTAATTTTATGATTCATAAACCGATTGTAAAATTACGGGTAATTTTAAAAACGTCACATTTAATTGAAGACGTTAAGTGAATTTCGAATTAAACTGTTGACGGAATATACTTATCATAGCAAATTGTGACCAATAATATATAGGATTTGCATTCCTTAATGTTATCGAATAAAATTGTTAAACATGATGTCGTTAAATTATTGTCTCAAACAACCGCCCTCAAATATAGTCTTCTATTATTTTGTTTATTTTTTATTTGATAAAATATTGATAACGTCGTTAACCTCTCTTATATTTGTGAACAAAATATAAATAATGTTCTTGTGACCACGTATTGCTAAATGTCGAAATTCTAAAAAAATTACATTCGACCCACATGGAAGGTTAATTTATTAGTTTCGAGAATCTATTTACAAAGTCAATATATATCGACAGATTCTTCGATTTTCATATTGACAAAAACGTGAGCTGGCCATCATCGTTATGATCAATCCGGTTCGTTAAAGCTTCAGGAAGCTGAGGAATTAATTTACATTTTTGCGTTCACTTTGAGAAGCTAGTTCATTATAACAATAACAAAAGACATGAAAAGAAAGGAAATGGAACAAAGAATGTTTTTTATGCGAGTCGCAAAGCTATAGCGTGAACACGTTGGGTGTTATCAGGTATTGAATAGTAATATTTTATAGTGCTAAAACTATCAAGACGAGTGTTTTTTATCCACATTTTTAAAATTTATAAATTTTATGAACAATGATTTCCTTTATTTTACACATATAACTATTTGTAAATATCTGTACTATAGTAATTACAGATACAAAATTTCAACATTTACAAAAAAATAATCGCATCACAAAAAAAAGTTATAATTAAAGGCTATACCAGATAAAACGATTTAAACATACACAATGTTAAATGTTGCATACATTTAATTAATTGAGAATATTCAAATTTTGCAAATTAGAAAATAACTAGAAAAAAACTATCTAATTACGTATTACAAGGCTATTAATCAAACTCGTCTATGTGTAATCTCCCTTTTTACACATTTTTCAGACATAACCAATAAAAAATAACCTTGACTAAAACAAAAGACTAATCTGATTATCTAATACAATTAAAAACAATGACGTTTTAAATCGTTTAGGTGTACGGTTGACCTGTTGTGTATACATGTGTGATAATATGTCACCGTTCTTTAGTCTTGTGTATATTGGTGCATACAATAACAGAAGCTTATTGTAATAACACGAACAGATGGCAAGAACTTTTACTTGACACTACCCTTTATTTCAATATCAAGAGGAGAATACGAAAATTTTAAATAGTTTCTTTAAACTATTTGTTTGGTGGATATAAAGCACCAAAACAATAAAAATATAGAAAAAAGCATTATTTTACTTTTATATGAATTTCGAATATTATAAATCGAGTGACTTCTTTTACTTTTTGATCGCGTAATATGTAGCCAAAAAAGGGGACGTCAGTTTTCAATCAACTTCAATAGAAAAACAGCAATGGTCTCAACAGATATAACATTCTATTAGGAAATAAAATAAAAGCAATATATAACATGATTTGTATAACATCGGTATGTTGTGTGTTTCTTTGTGACGGCAACATTTTATTGATAATAGTTTGTATCAAGTATATGATTCTCATAACTTAAATTGAATATATCACACTTAAACTGTAACAGCTGCCCTTCACTAATAGTAATACTATATCTTTGGTAGGGACTTACATGTGTAACACACCATCACATAAGATTATGTTTGTGTTTTTATATCATCAAACTTACTGACAAATTATAAGTTAAGTCATGAACGAATCCAATCTATTTATTAAAACCCTGTAAGCGTTAACAAACTGTATCATTAACTTAACCAAAGCAATGGACTCTTACAAAGACCCTGCTTTTATTCCTTGTCGATAGGGAAATTATCCAAAACATGAGACTGTAATTAGTCTGATAATTATACAATCAATAACTATTATTTGAAATATGAACTAACAATTAGTGGAAGTATCATTAATTATGACTTCCTTGTTTGGGTTCCTTATTGAGTTAAATCTTCAGGAAGAAGTTTATATGGGGATAGGAGTCTCCCTCTTCATTTTTCAATCTATCTTTCTCAATTTTACCTGGCATCCATGTGTTCCAGACTTAGAGACGTTGTTGACCTAAGGAGTTGTTGTGTGTTCGATTCCATACAATAAATATACTGTTTTTGTTATATGATTCATAATATCAGTGACTGTTTAAAATCAGTTCTTTACATCTTAATGTCTAGTAAACAATATATTTTTTTTGATAGGAGGCTTTATTTATAAACCACCATTTACTTTATAAAGTCAATGAAATGTTCATTAGATTTGTTTTTTTCCAAAGAATATAAAATATTCACAGGGTATTTGTTATTTCACATTAGAGGACATAACAATGTCAACCTCCTGTAGATCAATCTAATGTCTTAAGTCTCTCCACACCCTTGTGATATATCATGTATTTTACATGTTTAAGGAAGATTTATAGTTGGGAGGAATAACTCTTTAAGGCTAATCTAATTGTGTAAGTTCACACTCTTGTCTCGAGTCACCATTGTTGTTATGGAATACATTAATTATCAATTCTTGGCACGGCGATCTCACTCATTGAAATGCAATTCTTGCTATATTTGTTATTAGACTCTAGATGCATATATACACTGTTTATTGATAGAAGCTATCGTTACCCTAAGAATATACATACTTTTTCAAAAGCTCGTTGTCTTATTCAAGTTCCACTGTACCTTGATTTAACTTTCAATATAGGTGTCACACTACATACGTTTGATCTTTCGAATATGCATTTAACGCCTAATTAATTTTTAGACGCAGAAATAATTGGTATTCATACATTTCAAATATCTGTTTATTTGTTTCCAGAAAAAGAGGTAAGCTCTTGATGTTATTTTCTGTTAATTAAGAAATCTAAAACTCCAATTACAGCTGACAAATCATTGGCTTCCGTCTCCTTGTAGTTGTCGAAGTCTCAATTTTCCTATTGAACAGATTAAGAAACCAGTGTTGAAAAATCGTCTTTTGTCAATATCCTTTGTTACTGCACACGGAACCCCACAGAGCTCTACATAAGTCAGCTGACTAGATAAGTCAAAGAAGTCTTTTGCTGTTGAGAAGTGATTTAGTCGTCAACGACATAGTGTTATTGTTGTGCGGTTTGGTACGTAGTATGATTGTTTGCAAACAACCTCTGCTTTGAATCAGAATGACAATTTGACGTGAGAAAAAGGTTTCTATATACGTATGTTTGTATTGACGCCTAGATTGTGGTTTTGATAGAATTAACAGTACAATAGGATATACAAATGTCATAGGATAATGAACACGTCAAAATGTTTGGAACAGCTTTCAAAAGAATGAATTACACAAGTTCATGCAACAGGATCACGGAACTCAATATTGTACACAGAACGAAATCTCTATCGACATGACAAAATGGAAAACGAAAACAAACGAACAAAAAACTGAAGGGACATTAAAAGGTAATCTATGTATTTCCCCAGAACTTCAATTAAAAAAACCAGATCACTTAAAATGTCATTGAACCCTAACCATTGAAGCACCATTTGTTTGATGATTATGTTAATGATTTTGCTTAACGAAAGCTTTCAGTAACATCCATTAATTTACAACAATAGAGTGGGCCAAAATGCCCATACACTCCCTTGCCAAATTGGTATTAATTGATATATCTAAATTAAATTCAGACACGTATTTAGTGATGTCACCAGATTGGCGATGCATGTCATGATTTATATATTTAGAGGTTTAACAGATCTTATTGATAGTAACGTTAATCGGTCTACGACGAATTAGGTAATCCTATTTAACTTTGAGTTTTACGTTAAGAGCTTTTGAAATTGACCATAATTATCTTTATCTTATTAGTGTGACAATATATATTTGATGAATGCAATTTTATCTTATTTGAAGTTAGACGACTGATTTTGCAATGTGATTTAAAATTATTGAATTGAAATTTGTGTTACGTTTGCTGAAATTGAAGAAATCGCCGATCAATTGTATTACTGTTCCGTGAGTCATAAATAGGATCAATAAGGTCTGTCCTAACTCACATTTGTCTAACACATGGAATCTTTTATTGATCCATAATGTTATAAGAGCACTCAATTCTTTGAGTTTGCGACTAAGTTGACTATTGTTAGAACTCAATGTTTAAATTGGTGAGGTATACTTTTTATGAACATATTACAGAGGTTATTGTCATGGCAACAACCAAAATGGAATCAAAGAGAAAGGTCAGATTTAATATCCATGACGAAAACGATGTCAATAGACCTCCAGGGTATGCCGGCTGTATTGACGCTCTACTCATGTGCTGTGTTCCGACTATACAACTTCCCTTTTGCCACTACTTAGCTTAAAGTATGCTCTCGTAACAAAAACCTAACACAATGACCCTCTCAATCTGAAAAACCAAAACAACACCCATAACATATTGAAAAAAAAAATTATAGATTGAAGAGGTGATATATTATGAGAATGGTAAACTCACTCCCATGTATGCGCTATCACCGTTAAACCCTAACGGCCGTTGTTTTGAAAATTCATACGCTATTTAAACAAATAACAATAATGAAACCATAATAGATGCAAAATATTATAATAAACAAAAGAGAAATTTAAACCATCTACTTAATTTTTCAACATCCCTCTACCACTATCTAATCTTTCAAACATTAACATATTTTTCCCAATTTTTTTTACAAATTTATTTATCTTTATTCTACCCTTACAAAATTCTCATATATCATGTGCAATAAAACAGAAGGCTTTTGATAAACACATTGATCGACATGATTGCTTTAAAGGACCACGTATTCTCGGGGATAATAACGAAAAATAGTTTTCGAAGACATCAACATTAAACAAAGGAATCAACCTATAGTAGTGTAGGCTGAAGCGTAAGGTCCCTTGGTGGCCCTAAATCTTAGTGAACAGCTATACTTTACAAAAAATTGCAATTGCTGATCAATTAATTTTATGTTAAATTTCAATACGTATACTTTATTGGAGAGTTAATGTTTTTTATCATGTTATACTGTGTGATCCTTTTTTGTTATAACGGCCTCTGTCAACAAAAACTAACTTTACTTAGCAATAGCATTATTTGTGTTGAAAGTGACAAATTGCAAGAGCTGTTATTCATTAAATGTTAAATTGTTGAAGACTTTGTACATAGCGAAGCAAGAACAATTATTTTTTAGTTTGTGTCTTTAAGCGGACAACATGTTTTATTTAGTTTCAAAAAATTTAAATCCTACAAACCTTCATAATTCATATAGCAATGCATTTGGTTTCAAGATGTTTTTAAAACATCATTAATCTTTAAATACGGTTTGAATGAAACACGCTCCGTTTTGCGTTTGCAATACAAATACAATAACTTATGATTTATTTTTGACTAATTATTTTATAAAGGACTATTTTTATGTAAATTTATGTTATGCAAATTTTGACCAGGAATTATAAATATTTAAGTCTAACGCTCGGTCTAAGCCCCTTCACAAATTGTATGAGCCTAATAACCTCAAAAACGTCAATTCCGGGCCTGCATCCACGTCTTTTAATTTTGGAGTATAGTGGTAGAATATATGATTATAACTGTATTTGGTTTCTGGAACGTACTGTAAAATCAAATAAAGTATGATTTGATGACGAAAAAAGCCGTAAAAGTTGATTTACTAAAATAACAGAAAACAAAAACTTTTGATTAAAAAAGATATATTTCAACAAAGTAACTCCAATACAAAATGTTAATTGAGAAATACCTTTTGGGTTATTTCATAGATAAGATATATTTTTTGACAACAGTTTTTTTAATTTTCAGATCTCCAAAAAAGATGATGGATTTGACACCACTTGACAAATTATGCCGGAAGCGGAACATGCTACTGCAGAAACAGTTGGATGTCAGAATGGCGGTGAGTTATTCTAGGGGCGTTCTTGACACGAACACAAATGGACGAATAGTTACTTTCTTTAAACAAAAGAAGAGTTATTATCCCATCCCAACGGAGAATAGCAGCCGACACGCAGTACCTACTGTCGGGTTCGAACATGGGGTCTCTCGTTTGTGAGACAGAGGCGTTTCAGACACCATCAAGCCTCCTGAAAAATTGATTTTGGTAAAATACATCAACACATAACTTTAAACCAAATATCATTACTCTTAAATTCATGACTCATACTAATTCGCATTTGGCATTGCGTAAATCTACACACGATTGATTTTATATTTTATGATTGGTCTGAAATGGATGATTGATTTTCAAATATATATCTCTACTTGATGTACCTGTCAAAAAAGTAATGACCAACGTTTTTCTGTTAATTTTTCATATGTAAACAATGACAGAAATTTCAGTTTATTTTGCTACGGTACATATTTTCATACGTCATGTATATATGTGTGCTAGGTGCGTGCTTGCGTGCGTTTCTAAATGTAATGTGTCTGATGTTAATGGTGTTAATGTTTTTGTTTTAAGTGAAGCCCCCCTGTAAGGTTGTTTCCATTATACACATAACCCTCTGCTCAATGAAGCAAGATGTTGGATTCGCCTTATTCTCTTTGTGAGGTTAATTATGCTAGGGTCTTAGTCATTGTTATTTACAGGCAGAAAATCATCGGATTAACTGACTTGGCAAGACAATGTGATAATACTTTAAGTATAGATTATAACACTTCATTAACCGTAACAAACGTAACACTATATTCTGTCTGAGTAAAAATTAGACTCAGAAATGCAATATCATATCAATATCATAGAAACATTTTAACAAGTGACAAGTGACAGAAAATGAACGCCACTGTGAAATGGTATCTGGACAATGTTTAAACATAATAAAATACATGCAACATCACTGAATGCATGTGTGAAGAAATCATGTAAATGAAGGTGAAGGGTATGGTAGGTCATTTTGACCAACCATATACATTTTGATTTAGACAGGGATGTTAACATAAACGTTAACATATGGCAACTTTAAGTAGAGTTGCATTTGTATTGTCCGTTTGTTAAAATGTAACCATAATGACCTACATAACCATCTCATTGCACCAACACCGACACCACCACTCCGCCACCAGCATTCTACAACCATCTTTCAATTACAGATCATCCAAGAAGAGTACCGCATGACAAAGAAAGATGCGGACAAAGACCATAAAGATCTTGGAGACTTTGTACACGGTCTACAGCAAACTGCGCCAGGTAATTTTTAGATCCGTTTTAAAGGCCAGATTCTTTATTATATCAAGGGGTATCTTCTAAAAACAACAGCGTTGAGTTGAATAATGAAAATGCCTGTGACATATAGAGATAATGATTCACCAAGTAGATATGATGATTTACAACTCCCAAAATACTTTCCGTTTCTAAAAATTATACTTGTATATTGGTATTGGTATAATCAGAGATATGCATTATATGAGTAAAGACAATATGAACAAAAGTAGCGAGAATTCATGTTAAATTTAAGCAAGAATCAATATTATTACATTGTTTTAAGAAACATGGATTGTAAAATTATATCAAAATTGTCATTTAATGTTATCATATTTTCACGACATTTTATGGTTGAAATCGAAATTCTATTTCTGAATTGGAGTCATCAACTCTTATACTGATTTCATTATATTTTATTTGGCTAAGCGTAAGATCATCGGCAGTCCTGAGATATCTCTTTGACATGCATTGCGACCAGTGCCGCATTTAGTCGACCTGGGCCCCTCCTCAACCTAAACACAAGTGGAAGCTTAGTCCATAGGTGCTTCATGAGACCTCCAAGCAAAGCTTCCAAAACGACTTTTTAGTTTTATTACATAAAACGTAATATAAGAGGCACCAGACAATATAAGTTTCAACCCAAAGCCCCATTACAGTAGAAGGCGTTGCCAGATGTATGTTGCCCCACCATAAGTTTAAAGAAAGAATAAGATGTAATGTCCAGAACTTGACCCCGAGGCCCCATGACTTTAGCCACAATGGGTAAACCCAGCCCTGGGTACGACAAGGCCGTTACTATTTCGTTGATGGCTTTTGTAGGTCATTTTCAATTGCTTCTAGGCATTTGGTAATGAGTAGTATAGAAGGAACAACAGAGACAGCATAATATAAGATGCATGTCTAAACACATAAGACATATGGGAAAAAATGAGATTTCTGATTGAAATTTCCAAAAATTGAAATAAGCTGTGGAATCGGCTTATACAATTGTTGTTCTTTTGTATGAAATTGTTTTCACCAACCGTTATCAAGCTTTAATGTACTTTTAGAAAAATCATTCAAATCCCAGCAGTGTATTTTTGTCAATCAAGTCATTTAACATGTTCATCAATAAAACGACAAATGAATATAAAGAACGTGATAGTTGTCATGTTAAGGATTGTGATCAGTAATAGGAATAGCCGATAACAATCAGTGTTGGGGTCGGGTAGTTTGGCAATTTGAACTACCGGGTATTACAAATGCAGACATATATCTTATTGAAGTGTGCCCGTCATGGTTGTATCAAGGTGCGTAGCCAGGATTTTGAAATGGGGGGAACCTTGGTTATTTTCAAAGCAATGACAATGAAATTCTTGAGATTGGTTAAAAAAAAGTGCAAATTTAGAGCATATTGGATTCCAAATGGGGGAGGGGACTTCCCACATGCCCCCTGGCTACGTGCCTGGTTGTATATGATGAAAATAACATTAGGAGATTAATTATGCACATCATTTGCGACTATTAACCGAAATCGTTTGTTATTATTTTCAGGTCTGAGCGCTTACGGATCACCTGACACTCGTGCCATGAACGAGAAGAACAGGCGTGATAGGGGGTATTCAGGCTCCGCTAAGGTCATACCTGCCACAGCTGACCCAAAGAAAAGACCTGGAAGTGCCCGGCAAGTGAGGAGAGATCCTCTAGATGATGATGACACTGAACGAAAGAGACAGAGGCCAGCCTCTGGCCCAAGCACTCGCATGGAATATTTCAATCGAAAAATCGTTTTAGATTCAAGAAGAAGGAGTTTCTTGCAGCATCACGCCACAGCAATGACCAGCGCCCCTTCGAAAACAAATAACCGTAGCCTATTGGGTGGAGCAGTGAGTCAACCTGGTTCAGTGACCAGTAGTGATAAAGAATCTGACAATGCAGCCAAACGAGCTCAAACAACGACTCCTAGAAACTTTCGCGCAAAGACCCCACAATACGGCAGCGATGCCTACACTTTAAAAGAAGAATGGGAGAGAAAAAAAGTTCTCAGAAAGTTCGATGTGATATTTGATCCAGATCCACAAAAGGCTGGAAGACATCGGAAGTATACCCCCGCCGCTACGCCAATAGCTCTCGTGAAAAGAGATGACGTAAAATTGTCCTCCACTCGAAGCGAGGCTGAAACTAATAAACCTTCGACGACAAAGGGTTTCATGATGAACAGACGTGTGGCCTGGAGTGCGCCAGCGAAACGCCGAGAAGACCCAATAGCAGCAGTCGCTCAAACAAACAGACAAGTTACGAGTGCGACTCCACGCTCCGGCGGCCTCGCTGCGGCTTTCATTAAGGCAATACAAAATGCCAATTCAGGGGAATCGAACAATAAAAAAGAGGCAGGAGATGGATTTGACCTCGCAAAATGGGTAGCCAAAACATGGACAAAGAAAACATTTGAAGATGGCGATGGAAAACGCAGAACAGCTCCTGCTAATTTTGAGTTACGACAGAGGGGGATGAAAGTTCCAAGGCAGCAGGTGAGTTCTGACAAACTTTAACAGTTTTATCAAATTGAAGTTTTATGTTAATGGATCATTTTGAACTTTTGTGATTTGAATTTAGAATATCATTGATCTTTTAACGTTAACAAACATTACAAGAATAAAAAAATATTTAGAAAGACATGTCATTATAGTAAAGCAATAAGATCCATATGAGCAATATGACGTCCTTTTTGTGTTTTGAACAGAAGTAGTTTAAGGATGACACGTTCATTACACTATGTCTAAAAAGTAGCTGTACACCAACGTGATAAGTTAATTTCGTCTTTTATCATTTATTTTAACTTATAGAGTGCATATTCTATGAACAGTATCTAAAGCAAAAAATAACTATATACATAATGCGTAGAAGATGTGTGTTTGTCCATATCACGTTATTTTACGAAATAAATATTAATCAAATAGGAGAAGTGATAAATGAAACAACTTGTTGTGTAAACAGTTGCTTAATAGTTATTTTGAACATATTTCCTTTCAGTGTCACAACCTTTGGAAAGTAAGTCTTAAAGTATCGGTTAGCATTTCATGAGAAAATATTGATGAATAAAAAATGTTGAAATTTCAAGGTTAACTGGAAGGATATGTTTCAGATAACAAAATAATTCTGGTAGCCACAGAACATACCGAACGCGTCCTTAGTGATAACATCATTCAAGTATATAGTCTAGCAAGGAATTTAAAAAATGAATCTAAATAATTTCCCAAAGTAAAAAGTCAAGGGTGTTTTTGGTGATGATTATCTGTACACCTTATTTTGACTGATCTGGTTCCCCCTATCGTATCAGAGATACAATAATTATGCTAAGTAGTTTTAGAGAAAGTTTGCACAAGATAGTTTTATATTAATAACTCTTGGATAAGTTTAAAAGGTAGAGCAAAGGACATTTTTTAGGGTGTGCTGGCAGTAGCTAGTCAATGAGAACTGTGTCAAATTCCATCTCAGCTTAGACTTGGTTGAGGTCGTCAGAATATCTTTAGAGTTCAAGTTAATCATTTATGCCTCCACTTAAACCTTTCAAAATAGCACCAATGTTTTCAGCAGAGATTAGAACTGTCAGTTCGTGCCATTCAATTCAATGATATAAATTGACGCCTGAGTTGTTTCTCGAGTATCAGCACCGTCAGGTTTCGTTACCGTAATAAGTATGAGAGCATTCATGGCCATTATTTTAATGTTACGTTGAACAAAAGACATGTGCATTTTCTCCGTTCTCACTTCATTGATTTCCTTTGCAAATTTTGCCTTGCTTATTCTTTTCCCTCCTCACTAATTTACAATGATGTCTTTGCTCTCCTGCCACAGATTTCCCCCGGGGTGCCTCGCTACTTGTGGTTCTGTTGTGTGGTCATGCCTGATATCACGTTTTCAGTGAACCCAACAAACTCTTCATAAGCTTTCATCTTCCAATATACTAGTTCAATCATTTACTGAGTAGGTTATTCACAATGGCTCTTGATAAATGCAGCACCGGCTTCCACTGTTTCACGATACGTATTGGCGTATAATTAATCATTATCAATAT